>JANHZU010003435.1:61060-79461 GCA_032468055.1 Acrochordus granulatus
TTGATGCTCTGGAATTTCTTGCTAGGGTGGTTCTACCTTGAAAAAAAAAATCCACGTGGATGAATCAGAATTTGAGTGGATGCCTGAATTAAATCTGCATCTATTTGCACAAAAGTAATCATAGAGGAAGCACACTTCTCACGTGCAAATAGGTTAAAACTTTCCTTACCTTAACAGAATATCTCTTCTTTAAAAAAAAAAATAAGGGTGTGAGAATTCTCAGGGAAGAAACCAATTAATTTAATCGATTAAGTGGGGGGAAAGGCTGGCTTTGGAGATTCGATTCAAAGTCGATGAAGGAAATCAACTTTCTCCTTTGAAAAAGTACCTTGCGTTTCAAAAACAGACATTAAACAGAAACTAACATAAAGGGGGGAAGGCGAGGGGAGCAGGAGACCAAATTTGAAGTGGCCCCCCTCCCGAAAAATCGGATCCTTCCAAACCTTAGGAAATAAAAATCAAATCCCCCCAGTCGAAAGGCTGGTCAAAGATCGTAATAAAGAGGCTGGGCTGGGTTTGAAGTCCCCCGATGGAATCAGACCCCTTTGGGTGGGCAAAAGCCAACCTCCTCTCTCTTTTTTTACCCAACCCAGAGAATCAAATGGGGGGTCGGATTAAATGCTCTTCATAGGAGAGCCAGACGGGCGAGGTCTCCTCCCTCGGGCAGGGGGGTGGACAGAAGACCCCCAAGGTCCCTTTCCACCCTAGGAGGTGCAAACTGACCTTCCACGGAGATGCTCACAGTATCCCACTGAATGGCCTCCTGAGAAGTTTTGGCCGGCAGAGAGAAAGTGAGCCGATGCGAGCTCCGCCCCACAGCTGGAGCGCCCCTTCTTCTCCGATCCGACTTGTCTTTCTCCCTCCCCAGTTCTGCTTCCCATCGGATTCTCCTGCATCTTGACTGCTTTTCCAAGCATTTCAGTCCATATTACGAACAGCAGCATAGATAAAATACCGAGTTAGGTGACCCCCTCGTTCTACAGAAGTTGAATCCACATCCAGGAAGATAGCTGGTGCCTGCTTGCAGATAGCTTATCGGGCTGGGAGGCCTTAAGGAAGGACTTGGGATTAATTCCAATACTTAAATAGCTAATGGCAGGTTATTTTGGAGGGGTGAAATTTATAGCTATTCTGAGAGATTAGCCAGGCTTCGCAGATAGTTAGCCGGGTGGCTGAGCCAATTTGGAATGGGAGCACGCAGCAGAGACGAAGGTTTGGGAACGAAATTGTGAGTTGTGAAATCCTGGCTCTTCCAAAAAGGTTCCTGCTTCACTTTTTCAAACTTGGTGTGAATGGGAAGTCAAGTCCGGAACAATAATCGAGGGGTTAAGTGGGTTTTTTTTATCATTCTTTCAAGGACATATATGGTTGCGTGTGTCAACACACACACACACGTGTATATGTAGATGCATATTGCCTATTTGTGTGCATCGTTGTACATGCAGGGTGATATGCATGTGCACATGCAAGCGTAATGTTCTTCTTTTTAGAAAGGCTTCGGATCCTGCGAGATTCATCACTTCCACTAGGACACGTGGGAAGATTTCATAGGCTGAGTAGGAGAAGCATAAACATCAAGTGGTGATTCCCAGTTCACCATTTTTAATTGCAATAGGAAGCATCGCGTTAATTAAACGCGTTTGTTCCCAACTTGTGAATTTCCTGGGCTTAATCATGCTTACACTGATTTCAAGTAAACTTGACGACGATGATTGCATGCCATCGCCCGGTCTTTCCGATCTTCCAACGATGCGCTCATTGTCACTAATTATATTATAATTATGAGTCCATCTCCCTTGCTGCTGGTTGTCCTCTTCTTTCTGCTTCCACCTTTCCCAGGTTAAGAGCCTCCTTCGGAGAGTGAATCATTGGTTGATTGAGGGATGGGTTATTTGCTTTCAACCACAGAGACAGATTTTTCTCCATGATGATCTGTCTCTGACCTGGTCTTTCAGGATGTTCAGTGGTGCCCACATTGCCACTGTAACTGAGTCCCTCCACCTTGCTGCAGGTCATCTTCTTCTCTTTCCTTTCATCTATCCCAACATGAGAACCTTCTCCAGAGAGGATCTCTTGGATTCGTTAAACACGTGCTTAAAGTTTCCGAAAAGAGAAGCAAACAACTTGAAATCTTTTTGAAAATCCCCCCTCCTGTGAGTATGGAAGAAGGACTTCTGTCTGCCTTGGTTTCACTGAGAAATAATAGCAGCTGAGCTGCTCTCTTGTAGCCTCACCTTTTTAAGAACTACAAGTATATCCCCTTCACTCCAAACTTTGCATCTTCTGCCTGCAAAGAGTCTGCAGAGGCGATACAAACTGATCGAGGAAGTACAACGTTGGCCCATTTGCCTTCAAGATTTTGGGACCTAAAATTTAATTTAGGACACGTGTCTTTCAGTATTTTTTGTCTTCCATTTAATCAAATCTGGTTCTCAGAGATTGCCTGGACATGCCCCTGCGATATTCTTGGTAAGGTTTCCAGACGTGATTTGCCATTGCGCCCTTCCTAGGGTTGAGGAAAAGGGACTGGCCCAAGGTCACCCAGCTGAATTCATACCCAAGGCAGGACTAGAAGTCACAGTGTCCTGGTCTCTAGCCTGATGTCTTAACCGCTACACCAAACTGGATGTCAATAAATAAGTATATACTGCAAAATGTCCAAATTTACTCTGTTCTAAGACTACAAAAAGCCATTTTGAACAGAGATTTCAACCTTACTCTATAGTGTTACATATGTTCATATTAGTGAATAGTACCAGATCTTGAATTATGGGTTCAAGGGGAAGTATACAATAACTTTGATGGGGAAGGTTGTTTCCTATATCCGTATATCAGATCTGAACAGATCTGAACATCTGGCGTGATTTTTTTGCTTTAGCATTTCTTCTTTCCAAGTTATACCTTATGCCTCTTCTTCAGGTATTCATTCATATACAGGTAGCAGAATTTAGCAGTGTTACTTCTTCCAGAGCATATTCAACAAGTGCTCTGAATTCATCAGAAAGGACATTTAAATACTGCTGATAATTGTGGCTTCGTCTATGATATTGCTTGAAATTGCGGTGATTTCATTATGAGGTGCAGTTTCAGAAACGAATTGCCAAGATTCAAGAGCTGGACATTTTTAAGGAGATGCCTGGGCCATTATGCAAAATAGTGGGGGGACCTTGAGGCCAGAAATAGGTACCAAGTGCTGTACTTTTCCCTTACAATAATAATTTATGAATCAGTTATATATATTAATTACTACTTTCCTCCCTTCTGCCTCTCAAGAAAGGAAAAATTCTGCACAAAATATCTGAATTTCTTGAAAATGTGCACATGGCAATTTGCATTATAGGTGCCTGCCTGCCTGCCTGCCTTTTCCTCCCTCCCTCCCTCCCTCCCTCCCTCTTGTTTTCCACACTTCCATTCAATCATGAAGAAAGATAACTTCCAGGAGATTTTTTCAGATTGAGAAGTAGAGTAGGAGCAGCCAGGGAGTTTCAGAGAGATGAAAGATAGGTAACAAGAACATCTACTGTTTGTTCATCAGCCTGCAACCTCCCTGGCTTCCCATGTTTCTATTCAATTTGAAGGCAAGATATTGGGAAAGCCCCTACCAGTGGATCTTTCCAGATTAGAAAATAAGGAGATTTTGGAGCAAAGGAAAAATGTGGAACAGAAATTCCTCTCTTCCTTGGTCCGCGGTCTCCCTGACTTCTCCTATTTCCATTTCACAGTCTGAAATCCCTGGGCTGCCAATATTTCTATTTAGTCCTAAGGGAGCCGACTTTTCTGGGAGATCTTTTCAATAGGGGTGGCCCATGCAGAGGAAGTTGTATACCAATTGAAAGCTACATCACAACAATTGAAAGCTGCAACACAATATCACAACAATAATAAGATGTGCTAATAAGCACATCTTATTAGAGAAGACAGGCCTATACAAAGCTCAATACAAATAGCGCAATACAAATATAACTCAAAACTAGGCATCTCTTTTGCAAGGAGGAAAACAACTTTGGAGAAATTACAAAAGTAGATTTAGTGTTAATCCTAAACAGAAAGCTAATTTAATTTAGTTAATAGAAGTTAACTAGAAAACTCTGCCATTCTAGTTTGGCCACTAGTTGCTTTTCTTCCCCAAAGAAGCAACAACAGAAAGTTGGGGGCAATAGTCTCTGATTGGAACCATCCTGTCAACATGAAAACCATCCATCATTTGTCTCCCGCCATGGAAGAGTGATAAAAGCACACAAAAAAAGCTTTCTTTCCAGTTTTGAGATTCCCACTTGGTGGGTGGCTTCCTGTCCTCTCCCCTCACTCACTTTATCTCATTTCCTTGCATTGTAATATGCAAGAGGGCTATCTTGCCCATGGTGCACTTCCCCCCACCTCTCAGCTGCATAGATCATGTGGATCCCAGGAGACAACAACAGTGGGCCTTGTCTCCTTGCTATCTGCCCAGTGGCTCAGGCTTGATGGGCAGCAAAAATCTCATTTATCAAAGCTGCCGGGTCCTTTCATGGTTGGGAAGCTCCATCCTGCGTGATTCCTTTGGCTGTTTTATATATCCAGAATAGCACCTCTACAGGGCATGGTTTGGTCTTTCCTTCAGATTTTAAATCAAAACCATTTCTGGAGAAGGAGGAAGAGGAGAAAAAGAAAGAGGAGGAGGAGAAGGAGACAGAAGGGAAGGAAAAGGAGATTGGACTTTCAGTGTGGGAGAAAAGGAATGGGACTGCATGCCCCTTTGGCTGTTCTCTTGCCAGTTCCCTTTAATTGGAAGCCCTTGTGCTTAGTGATTAAGGTGTTAGACATCCCATGACTGTTTAGGTCATGGGGTCTCCTGGATGACGTTGGGTGAATCCCTCCCTCTGGGGTCCACAGCTGGTGTGGCGCAATAGTGAAGGTGCAGTATTAGGAGCAGGGAGGCCCAGAGTCTAGTCTCTCCCTTCAATCATGGACGTTCCCTGGGGGGCTCTGGGCCAACCCCTCCCTCTCAGCTCAGGAGGCAGATAGTCTAGTGGAGAAAGTCCAGGACTCGGAGTAAAGCAGCTTCCTCAGCCACAGGAGCTCCCTAGGAGACTTTGGGCCAACCCTCCTCTGTCCCTAAGGCCCACTCGACAGGGTGGTTGTTGCACGGAAACAGCAGGAGGATGAAGTTGTATAGATGCTGCCTTGAGCTCTTGAACAAAACATCTCTTAACAGACAAATCAAGCACAGAGATATTTTTTGCGTGGGCTACCCATTCCGGGGGACGCGTGGCCACTGGTTTACTGCTTCCAGGGCACATCAGGCCCATGGGTTGTCTACTCCTGAATCCTGATAAGATGAATTCAACCACATGGCTGCGGGATCAGTGCAAAATGTGCCTCTGTTGAAGGCTTCCCATTTTGTGTCTTCTCAGATGATGAATGTTCTACCACTGAACACCTTTACAAGAAACCCTACATGGAAACATCTCCAGCAGAAGAAGACTCCTTCTATCGCTCCAACTATCCCCAGCAGCAAGGACTGAACAGCGCCTACAGGACTGAGTCAGCTCAACGCCAAGCCTGTATGTATGCCAGTGCGGCCCCAGCCCCAGAAGCGGTGCCCAGCTTGGAAGACCTCAGCTGCAACACATGGTCCGCCATGTCATCCTACAGCAGCTGCACAGTAACTCCCATGCAACCTATAGATAGGTTGCCTTACCAACATTTCTCAGCTCACTTCGCCTCGGGCTCCCTGATGCCCCGCCTTGCCACGGTTGCCGGTCATCCCTCCGCCCAAATCGGGGACACCCATGCCATGTTCCAGCACCAAACCTCCGTTCCTCACCAGTCCATCGTCCGGCAGCAAGCGAGCATCCAGTCTCCTCCTGGAAACTTACAACCCCCCGAATTCCTCTATGCCCATGGAATGGCCAGGACTCTTTCTCCGCATCAGTATCATTCTGTTCATGGGGTGGGCATGACCGCAGAATGGAGTGAGAACAGCTAACAAGGGAACTGCAGAACGCCATGAGCTTTGCCGGACTGGTTGGACTGAATGTTCATAGATAAGCACTCTGGAGATGGACCAGGCCCTCTCCTCTGGTGAGACCACGGGCAGTATCTCCTCTCCTTTGGTGTCCCCAAGCCACCGACCAACACAGCACATCTTTGCCCCTTCTCATGGTCTCCTCACTCGCCCCCCTGGGTTCGCATGGGTACCCTTCAGTGGTTTTGCTTGATTTTGCCTCCATGTGGGATGCCAAGGGCTTCACTGCCCTTCTCAATCTGCTTTGGGTGGGGCGAGGTGGGGAGAATTAGACTCTGTTGAGCTTTCCCTTCCTTTGATTCCTCCCCTCTCTTTTTGGTGTTGATATTGACAATGTTCTCTAATAAATGATAATATATAGCCCGCTCCATAGCCATTTCTCTCTCTCTCTTTATCCTTTTTGACTTCTCAGATGGGACATCTCTCTTTTTACAGAGAGTTTAGAAGCTGCAGCTGAAATGAAAGGGTGTTAATTACAACTTTTCCTTTTCATTTGTTTCTCTTTATTTTCTTTACTGGTCCCTTTAGTTTAAATCGGTGTTGATAAAACTTGGAAACTTTAACATGTGTGGACTTCAGTTCCCATAATTCTCCAGCCAGCCATGCCAAGTCGCCAAGTTTGAGAGATATTAGTTGAAAAGCTTCAAGGTTAATTGTTAATAAAAGGTTCCTAGCCTGACCTTTTCCTTCATTCCCCTCTCTTTTTGTTGGATGTCAAATGCCGGAAAATACCACAACAAAAATCTTCCTTAAATGCAGCATCAGCTTGATTTTTCCCAAATGTTCCCCCACTCCTGAGTGAGCTCAGGAGATCTGAGATGGACTCAGTAATGCTGTAACTATGCACCTTAAACTTGGCAGCAGGTTAGAAAGACTTTGCCATCCTTTTTTTTTACTTCCCAGTCTACCCTACACTCCATGAATTTAGTTGTGCTTTCCAACGGCTTATTTCCCCCCCCAAAACCAGCTACGGTATTTCTCAACATTTATTTTTACTTATGTATTTATCTCCCACTTATATTATTTTTATAAATAAGTCAAGGCAGCACACACACACAATATTCTTTTTCCTCCTGTTTTCCCCACAACAACAGCCCTGTGAAGTGGGTCGGGTTGAGAGAGGCGGGCTGGCCCAAGGTCACTCAACCGGCTTTCATGCCAACTCACCATCTCCTGGTACCATAACCACTAGACCAAACTGGCTCTATTCTAGGTGCAATGACTGCAGTACCCTAACAATTCATGATAGCAGAAGATCGGGGTGATCTCCAGAATTTGTACCACGTAAGTTACCCCAGAATTTAGCAGACTGTTGAACAAAAACTTTGTTTGCCATCCAGATGCCAGCCAGGTAGCATGAGTTCCCCTGCTGGAAGTGGCCCATACTGTAACGCTCTCGTGTCTTAACCCACATTTAGCTGCCATGATGCAAACAGGCAAGATTATCATAACTCTTGGATCATGGATAAGATCTACTAGATATCCCAAGATCAGGGAAGAAGAAGGTAAGTGTTGTTCCCGTTTTTTGTGGCCTCTGAATGCTTCTAGGCTTTGGGAGACTGATGACGACGACCGTGTATTGGGATGGGCAAGAGTGAGGACCTCTCTGTGAGGTCCTTGACCGGTCAACCATTCAGCAGGTCGTCCTTGACTGACAACCATTCATTCAGTGACCATTCAAAGTTACAACAGTGCCAGAAAAAGCGCCTTCTTCCATCGCGCTATCCCCACATGCATGCGATCAGAATTTGGCAGCCAGCATGCATTTACGCAACTGCAGCATCCCAAGGTCACGTGATCCACCGCTTACGGCCTTCCCAGACAGACAAAGTGAAAAACCAGGTTTGCTTAGTGCACTCAACCATGGTGATTCACTTAAGGATTGTGGCAAAAAGGTCGTAAAATTGGGCACAACTCGTTCAACAACCGCTTTGCGTAGTTCTGGCCCCAAGTTGAGAACTACCCGTGAATGGAGCAGTCTGCCACGTTCAGAGAGCGCGTTCAGGACGATGTTGATTTGGAAGTCTCCTCTTCCCCGTGGTTCCGTCGGAAGCGACACATCGGACTTCCCCTGGCTTTTTTCGGCTGGATTCTGGAGACCTCGGAGGTGTTTCTGCAGCCGGATCTCTCTCAACGCGAGGAAGCGGGTGGGGGTCGACAAACGCAGAAGAGGTGGGGGACTCGTACGCCACCATCTCCCCCAGGCATTGCTTGGCTTCGTGGAAAGAAGATCAGCCACTAGACGCATTGAGCTAGATGTCAGGATGCCTGAGAGGGTCTCTGCCCCCCAGCAGATGCCTGAGAACTCCCCCCCAGCTTATTTCTGCAATTCGCCTTGCTAAGGTCCACAGCAGGGCAAAGAGCTAAGAGCTCTTCTGAATGAGGAGCTGTTTTAATCCTAGCAGGTTCCTCGGACCCGGCCCTGCTGGGCTGCTGCTAATTCCTCGTTCACCGCTTGATGATTGTTTTTTAACTGTGAGAGGAAGCCCCCCACTCGTCTCTCAGCTTGAAACCTAATTCGAACGGGACGGCTTCGTTTCGGAAAGACAATCTAGGTCAGCGTCTCCCAGCCTCGGCCACTTCAAGATGTGCGGACTTCGGCTCCTAGGACTCCCCACCTAGTACGGGCGGACCGACTCCCAGAATTCCCCAGGCAGCACGCTGGCGGGAGAATGCTGGGAGGTGAAGACCACGCATCTCAAAGCTGCCCAGGCTATCTCGAGGAGAGGTTTCTGATCGGTTCAGAATGGCGTGTGCCAGCACAGAGAGACACAGTGTACACGCAAATGCACATTTGGGCAAATTAGGTACATATTGGCACGTGCCTGTCTGCAAGTGTGCATGTGCATGCGCGCCTATTCGCGTGTGCATGTGCATGCGTGCCTATTTGTTTGTATCACAGATACAAACACTAACGTATTCTTTGTGAAAGGCTTCAAATCTTTCAATGTCGATTGCTTCCAATAGGATGCGTAGAATGGTTTCTTGGGCTGAATGGGGTAGGCATGCGCATAAACATCAAGCGGTGCATCACTTTTTTTTTTAAACTTCAGTGGGAAGCACCGCTCTGCACATTTCTTCCTAACGTGTGGATGAGCTTTTCCTGGTCGTGTTTACACTGTATTGCCACATATATTGATTTCATGCCATTTACAAGGATGACTTCTGGGAATTTGTACTTGGGTGAAGCATTTGGCATCTCCTCTCAAAGACCTTCGGTTCTTTCCTGATGTCCTCCAGGGACAAAGAACAATTGTCCAAACACGTTATGACTTTCCTTATTATTCCTCCCTTGAACAATAGGATGCGACTTGAGCGTTCGTTTTAATTTGTTTGGACAATGACTGCAGCCCTGGGACCTCATATCTGTTTGCAGTGATCCATCCATGGGCTAAAATGTGATTTTGCTGCAGGCAACATCATACAAAAACAATTTAAATAAACCTAGCTTTGATTTATGGAACGAATGTACAGATTTTGAGGAAGCCGCTCCCGCGGAGAGGATTAGGGATGAGAGACCAGTTTCGCACTGCTGCCACAGCTTGCCTTCTCAAAAGCTCTGCACGGCAACAACACTCCACCAAGCCGTACTGAGGTCACATTTGGAAAGCCGCATCCAGTTCTGATGATCAGAACACAAAGAAGATGCTGAAGCCCTCGAACGACTGCAGAGAAGAGCAACGAAGATGATAAGGGGTCTGGAGGCTCAACTGTACGAACTAGGGTTAGACTAACAAAGAGAAAAAGTAGGGGTGACATGATATTAGTCTTCCAATACTTGCCCACAGGGAAGAGGGCATCAATTTATTCTTCCTAGCACCAGAAGGCCAGATAAGAAGCAATGAATGGAAGTCTGCCAGAAGAGAATTAACCCGAGATGAGGAGGAATTTCCTGACAGACAGAACACCCAGAGTTGTGGGTGCTCCATTGTTGGAGGTTTTCAAGAAAAAGTTGGACAACCGTTTGTCTGGGATGGTAAAAGTCCTCCTGCCTTGGGCAAGGGGTTGGACTAGAAGACCTCCGAGGTCCCTTTTAGCCCTAGGGGAGCTCTGCTCATGTGCAAACCCAAAAACAGCTTGACTCTTTTCTCCCAGTTGGGCAGAAGATGCATTGGGACCTGCTGATATATTTCTGGTTGTATTTGGGAGAATTTGACTCCCCGGTCATAATAATAATGATTTCCCAAGTAAAACTGAATTGTCAAAATGAATTATTTGTATCAGAGATATATGAGCACTGATGACTCTGATCCTAGAAACAAATTATTGGATTCAAAATCTCCAGAGTATCCTGTCTTTTTTTAGTACCTGGTTCCAGCTGGCAGATCTTGGGACTATATGAGAAGACAAAGTTCTGATCTACCTAAGTTCTCCTTGGCTCGGTTATGTGGTATTTGTTGCTAGGTTTTAAAAGGTATCTCATACAGGTAGTCCTTGACTTAAGGGCTCTAAGGGAGCCTGCCCATCACTGGTGTAATTCATGACGGTTGTAAAACGGGTCTGTGACACGATGGACCCAATTTTACAACCTTTCTTGCAGCAGCTATTAAGCGAATGCAGCAATTGTAAGCTATGAGGATTTTTGCCAAAAACAGAAGTAAATGGCAGTTTGGGGCAAAATAGTCTTAAAATATGGTGATGTGACCTCAGGGCACTGGGAATGGTATGAATGCGGCCCAGTTGTTGAGCACTCAAAGTTCAGTCTCATGACCAGAATGTGTATGCATGTGTGGACCAAAGGAAGTTTAAATCTGAGTCATACATAGTTCCCAGGTAGGTCTAACTTCAAACTGCTGCTAAGTGAATCAAGGGCTACCTGTGTGCTGACATCTCCATCACTTATTTATCTCTTTATAATTTTAATCACACCACTGATCTCATCCAGGCAGGGTGAATGGGACACTTCATCCAATCAGGTTATGCAATTTAGTATTAATAATTATCTTCATGAGTGCAGCTACAAGCAATTCATTTTTTTTTGAGGATGACATAATGAGCAAATAAGGTCAAGTGAATGAGAACAACTGAGCATCCTTCAGAAGAAATTAATGCTCTGGAAGCATTAATTTCTTCTGTAAGCATTAATTTCTTCGGAAGAATTTTTCAGTATTGAGTAGATTTATTTTCTAGTTGGCTGTCATGATCCTTGCAATCTCTCTTTTCTTTATTAAGCAATGGGGCATTTCAGTGCAATTATTATTTCATTTTCTTTAGATCACTGCAGAGAGTTAACCGACATGTAAACATCCAACAGTCAAGTTGAAAAAAATACACACCACCCCTGCAAATGTACTGAAAAATCAGATGTGTAAATAATTGTTTTATTATTTTTGTCTTCCTCTGTAAAAAAAAGACACAAAAAGCAAACAGCCCTCAAGAATCTTATCTGCATATGCTAGATGGACGTTAAACTACTTTGTGTGAAAAAGCATTAAAATAGCTGGAAGGGATCCCATGTTAAAAAGAAACGACTATTGACGAGTTCTTTGGATGTAATATTTTGCGGGTTCTATTTATTGATAAATAGGTATTCTAATGAATAAACACAGATAATTAAATCAGCAATGCAGCTGCTTGCAAAGTGACATTGTTTTAATGATATTCTGATAAGAGAGATTTTTCACCTCTTTCCAGATTGTACTTTTAAGATATAAACATCCTGATTTTGCAAAGGGGCTACATAAGCATGCCCATGATTATAAATAAATGTTGTGAGCACGTTAAAATGCATGGAAAGAGTCAGGGGTGTCTATGTCTACTGTTCATGTTTTGGGTTTTTTTTTTGTGGATGAAGAGGATCTGTCTAATCTTTCCATATTGTATATATGTCATATTATAATACATGCCACCATGCTATGACGTGCAAGACACCTGTTTTCTTCAGGCCTATTTTCCTTCCCTTGAGCTGAACTATGGTTCATTATCAACCATGGTGCTAATAAATGTTCTGATGGAAAACATACTTAGAATCAGGGTGGGAGAATGTTTTGGGTCTCTCTCAAAGAGACAGTCCCATCTCAGGATTTGAAATGACCAGATGTATCCATGTTTTCCATCTCCCAAAATAGAACCAAAAGAGTTATTTGAGTATAGTATTTGGTGCTCTCCACTACCACCACCACCACCACCACCCCATTCTCTTTGATTGGGCCATGGACTTCAGTGGAGAAAAACAATAACACTGGATAAGCAGAATGTAATGGTGATGGGCTCCAATCAACATTTCCACTCTCAACTCTTCCAACATCTTTAAAATGTATCGCAACAAAGTTTAAAAAACAGGCATCTGGACTGGATTTTTCTCAAGTAGAAGAAGTTTCACCTTTTATCCAAAAGGCTTTCTCAATTCCTTTTCTCAATTCACATCTTTAAAATGTGTCACTGGTAATGTAATCCTATGTGAGCTAACTCAGTAAACTCCAGAGGCTTCACTTGGATGTCTTCCTAAGAGAATATAGATAGACTTGCAACCAGATGGAGCCTCCTAGAGAGAGCAGGGGAGAAAGACAGACTTCCTGGTGGATGGACCAAGCAAACTCCAAATCCTGCTTGGATTCTGTTGGCAGAATAGAAGATGAGATTGGACGAAGGGTGTTAGGAATATAAATATGTTACTTATCCACCCCGCTCCAGTGTAGACTGAGCAAATATTTCAGCTAAATCAAAAGCATAACTTTATGCATTTTCCAGCATAGCTGTTTCTTAAAAATTGGTTAATTGCAAGCACCTTTAAGCCATTAAGAAGATGTCTTAATGGGTGAGTAGAACTGTTACACATTAAGTTGGCTCCATTCCAGCTTAATGAATGCTTTCATCTATTTAATTTTTAAAAAGCAATTGATTCAATGAATTGATTCTTGACTGAACAGGGGCACTTCAATTAATCAATCCTGTTGCTGATAAAAAAATGCAGATAGCAAGTAGGAGCTATCACAACAGAAACATTCGCGCAATGAAAAGAGAATGTCTATTACAATAAGATAAAGCGTGGGTGGATTTTTAAAAATCACCCCGAAGGAATCAGTGTTTAAATAAAATATAGAGCTGGGAAATTTGAGGGTAGAATATCCAAAAGCACCAAATTGGTGTTTCATTTGTTTTTCATCTTTATAATATTATGGCTAAAGATATTCCTTGAAAGAAATTGAAATATTTTTGCTGATTTTTTACTCAGATTTACAAAAAGCCTTTATAAGTCTCCCTTTTTCTTCTTCTGAATGTGGTGCTTCATATAGCTTCCCCGAAACCTGCAGCTGAATAAATATGCAGTGTATCTTGGGGTGATTGCATTTTTGCTCTGAAAAGAAACTTCTTGGACTTGATCTTCAAAGAACAGAACCTTTGGTGACTTGTTGGACAATGATGACCAAACTGATCACTTCCCACGGTCTGTACTGCATGACATGAATTGGGAAGCTGGCTGTTGATATCTCTCATCTTAGAACTTTAATATCTCTACAAGATTTGCAATTTTCATCTCTCAAAGCTGAAGAGTTCTAAAATGGATGCATCCAAAGAGCCTCAGCAAGCAGGAGGTTGTCTTACTCATTGGTTACTATATCAATGTGAATTAGACGAACTCCAATTGGAAATGTTAATTTGGAAAACCAGTCCAACTGCATTGTTGAACTGGTCGCTTCAGACAACCTGTCCCTACACACATATGTAGAGCTTTGTCAAACCAAGGCAGCTAGTAATGCTTTGGTATTAGGGTTGAAGCTGGTAAGACAGGAATCAGTGTTTCCAAAAGCAGACAAAACTAGCAAAACACCAAGCAGATACTCCCATTGCCACGGTCGATTCAAAACAGCCCATTTTTGATGACTCAAACAGGAGGAAAAGTTCTAGAATGTAAACCTTGGAGTTGGCATGCATTTAGAGTTTGGATTCTGTGTGAAGTAGGCAAACCTTTTACACATGCATGGCTCTTATCTGGTATGCAATAAAACAAGTTACCTGTTGCATCCCTGAGTTCTTGAATATGGGGCTCACCTTGAGAGTTGAGATGTGTTGCTATGCGTGATATAAATCCTTACATTTTGTAAAAGGGAAGATCCCTTAGTTCAGCCCTTCTACCACAGATTCTCTTGCACACCTCAGGTGATAGGAATATACTCCAACAATGGGGTGCTCTAAGAAACATACAGCACCTTGCTTGCTGAAGCCTCTTAAGAGAGAGCTGAAGACACAGAGACAACGCATTTTCAGCTCTTTCTTGCATGGTTGTTGCACCGAACCAGACAGTTACAGATGTACAAAGATCTGTAACTATCTGGTTCGGTGCAGCAACCACGCAGGATAGGTTTAGACTCCAAAGAACAGTCAAAACAGAAACAATTACTGCAGCTAGCCTGCCCTCCATGGAGAACCTGTACATTGAGAGGATCAAAAAAGGGGCAGAGAAAATATTGGCAGACCCCTCTCATCCTGTACACAACTCGTTTGAACCTCTTTCCTCTGCACAACACTATACAGTACTGCATACCACAAGAACCAGGCACAGGGACAATTTTCCCCCCATGCCATCATTCAGCTGAATACTTGATTCATGCTATATCAAATTAACCCAGAAGTTCTGTCTAATGTGTTTATGTACTTATCAACATATAGGGTGTCTAAGTCTACACTATGTAATATTTCCTTTCTCCTGGCTATATACTTTGGATATAAACTTTACTCTAACTTCATTATCGCTATGTTATTACTCTGTATACTGTTGTCTTGCAACTATACTGAAAGATGCTTTACCAGAGCCAAATTCCTTGCCTGTCTAACCATGCTTGGCCAATAAAGTATCTGAATAACTAAGTCCCTCTTGGCCCATTTCTGTTTTCTTTTCTAATTCACTCTTCCATCAGAACCACTAACTCTTGAGGTTAGCAAAGAGATGGAAAAGTGATCCAGCACAGATTCCTTCCTCTAAAATGTGAAGCCTTGGACTACAAAACTGTGCCTTAATGTTAATAACATTCCTCCCTAATTAAGTAATCAGAAGGTACCCCAACCTCGTTTTCTATCTCAAAATGTAGCTAGGATGGTCATTTTTGATAGGTAAGTCATGCAAGCAATATCTGCTGCAGCACATCAGACATAACTCAAATACTGCTTTTGCTATCAGTTAATATATTTGTTTAATTTATGTTAATGTATTTCAAATGCTTCTTCGCTTTTCAATCATACTCCTCTAAGAAGTTTACAACAAAATGGACAACAGAGTAGGATAATTTTAAAACATGATCTGATATATCAAATAATAAATACTGTCGATATGAATTTAATCTCGCCATAGTATCATCATAAAATGGTAATATCTTGTAGCACTGAAGAAGTCAGATTAACCTCAGTTCAAGTACAGGTCTCCTCTTCCATTGAATCAATCACACTGGAATAATCAAGAAAAGCTTGGAAGGTTACACTTGCAAGCAAGGAACTGTCAGCATGCCAAAATAGCATTTTCAATAAACAGTCAATTAGAAACCAATCAGAGTATCAGTTGCCAAGAAAGGTCTTGGTGGGTTTCTAGAAGGAACAGCTGGAAAAGATTGATCAAGAAGTGGTCAACTCAGAAATGTGATTTATGAGTAAGTCTCATTGGAGTGGAAGTTCTTTGGAAATATTGCTGCTCAGTTCTGAAAAAGAAGACCACAGATTTTGTTTTTTTCAAAAAAATATTAGGTTGTCAGGGAAAAATAATTAATATGGTTCCATCATTAAGAAGAACAAAACTTCTGGTTGCCACTTACAAAGTCATTTATCAAGAAGGCCTTCTGAATTTTTCTTGGCTGGGTCAATGTATCATCAGGAAATAAAAATTTAAAAAAACAGAGCTGTATATTAAAAGCCAGGGGTATTTCTTCAGAATGTAGCTCTACTGAAAGCAAAAGAAGGATCAAATACAACAGAGTGTGGGTGGTCGTCAGCGAGAGCGTAGATTTCCTTTTACATCCTATTTCAGACCTCCTGTAACAAGTGTTCAAGATGTAATACAAGGAAACAGCCAGACTTTGAGTTTTCCAAGTTTATTAGGGCAGGAAACATCTTTCAAAAGGTACTTAACTGTGATGGAAGTGTAAGCAAGATGCTTTTCTGAAGCAATCAAGGAAAGAACCATCAAAGCATACTTATGGGTAAGAGTCAGACTTTGCTACCTTGCATTCTATATAAACTCAAAACTGCCAATTAATGCAGGTTGGTCCCACCCTGATGCTTAATAAAGTTGGGAGTTCTCTCTACAAAGTGATTTGTTGCCTATTGAGATGGATCAACCACCATTCTCCCAGGCCTGAAAGTGATACAGAAAATCTGTAGGAGAAAATCTGGTCCAGAGGAATTGGAAGAACAGAGCTAAGAATTATGATTAAAGTAACAACAAAGGCCAGTTGACTAAAAAATAAGATTCAGGTTTACCATTAATTACAAGACAGAATCTCTGTTAGCTCTCTCATGTATAAGCCTGTGTTGGCTAGTGGACATTCACCTGTCTACTACACCCTTGATTGTGACTGCTTGTGATTTTGATTCCTCCACCACTTTCCCAAGAGATCTGGAAGAAGAAGACCAGTTGGCAGTTCTACTTATATTCCCAAATCCTGAGAAACTTCACCTACTGTTGCCTGACTTTGACTCATCCTACTCTGATGGTAGGAGAAAAGTTGGACATGTATTGTTAAAACCAGGCCAACACAACTAATTCTGGGGGAAGGATCTGTCCTTCTCACCATATATCACGAACCCCAGTTTGAGTACTGAGACCAATGTTTTCTGGCTAACACTCATCTTCATACAATATAATTTGGCATCAATGAATAAGAACTGAAAGTCTTTTTCCATCACTGATGACCACTAACATCAGTTTCCCAATTGGGCATGAAGCACTGCTAAGCTCCAGCCAGGAGAAAGAACAGAGCTTCTCCATCCCAAAGAGTGAGAAAATGTTGGTGCTTACCCCCTTTAATTCAAGCAAGCATACTGTACATGGACAGACATAACTCAACAAAACAGGTAAAGGAGGTAAACAGAAGGAACCTCCACATCTGACTTCCATATGAAAAAGTGATGGAGCAGCTCTCTTCCAAGGTTACTTAGCATAACTCAAACATAGCAACAACCAAGAAAAAGATAAGATCCAGGCGTCCAATAAATCATGACAGTCCTTCTTTGTGCTTTTCCATTTATCTCTGCCTGCAGAGAGACATCAGAGACAGAGAAGACAGACAGGGAGATATTGGAATATGCTTCTACCAAGGTCTGGAAGTGAACCAAGTAAAGGGATATAGTTACCGGTGTCTATGCATGAGCCAGGACTAAAACCACATTAAAATACTGGCTGCATTCTCTTGCGGCCATACGAAGAATCTGCTGCCCAAATGAGAGAAGACATGAAGAAGAATTCAATGTTATTTTGAAAAAAAAGGGGGAAGTGAACAGAAGTTTTAGATATTAAAAAGTGATTGAATGCAATCCCAAAAGACAAATTCACCCTGGGTTTTAGGAAAAGAAGAAGAATGGAAGCTCTGAAGCCAAAGAGAAACTACCATGCCATTGGAAAATCAGATCAGCTCAGAACTAAAGGATGAAAAACCTCTGCTAAATTGATCACAAAAGCCTGTATGAGAGGATTTGGCATTCACATAAATGACATCTAAGCTAAGGAAGCATTGAGGGTTGTTTTTTGCATCATCTTTCATCCTAATCCTATGTCCATTAATATGGGGAAGTTCTATTTTTTTTAACTCAGGGACTCCTAAGAAATGGGCCTTTTTGTTTTGCTTTCAATTCACTTGGACAGAATTTCACGTTGCTCGGAGGTGTGTTTAGATTTCTTCCCAGCGTGTTTCTCAGAATCATTATCAATGAGGATAGCAACAATCCATCAAGGCTCATCAAAGGCGATACAAACTTGGGTGATGCCAAAGCTTTCTTCATGACGAGCGCCAGTCTCTTCACTGAGGTCCTGCAATCTTCTCCTTCAAAACAGATATTTTTGTTTCCAACTTTAAAGGGTTACTTTGCTCCCTTCCACGAAGCTAAAATGCTGCAGATCTGCCCATGACGATATATATGCTTATTGGAGCCAAAATCTATCATTATCCGTGGAGATGGAGGAGGAGGCCTTACCGTTGAGCATCTGGTTTAATATTATGGGAAGCACCACTGATTTTACATGCAGGAGCTCCTGCAATTGCTACCATTTGAAAGCTTCATGCAAAGTTCTACAATCAGCCCAGACAAGCTTTATTTTTGCTTTTCCAAAGGCGAGAAGAGTCGGCAACTTTGCGTCTAAAGAGAAATATCTCAGAAATCTCCTCCCTCCCTCTCTTCCTCCCTCCCTCCCTCCCTTCTTCCCTTCCTCCCTCCCTCCCTCTCTTCCTTCCTTCTTCCCTTCCTTCCTCCC
>JANHZU010003435.1:79561-90090 GCA_032468055.1 Acrochordus granulatus
GATTACTAAAATACATATTTCAGAGAGAAGTACACAAACACATAATTTGTGGGAAAATGACATGGAGTGAGAACAGACAGATTCTTCCATAAACCATCTGATCATCGACAGTACATTCATCCAGACCTGCTTGTAGAATAAAGAAAATGTGTGAGAATTACACATAAAAAAGTAGCTATATTGGAAAAACAGCAAAAACTGAAAGCAACAAAGTAGCTGCAAGAAATGCGAAAGCAGTGAAAGAGAATTCGCTGGAGCCTCGAGCTGCCCATTATTTCTGATCTGAATAAGCTCCTGAGGCGTGTTTTTGTGATGTCTTCTCACTGGTTTAAAGAAAGGAATGGGAAGCCAGAGGGACTCTTGAGTGCTGAAGGAGACAATGGTCCAATGAAAAGCAGATCAATAATCACAGGAGCCTTTAACTTCTGCTCGAGCATTTTGAAAGCAAATAACGCATTGTGCGAAAACGCATATAAACCAAAAAAAAAAGCTAATGGCCCTGGCCAAAATTAGCTAGCATGCCTCCCATAACAGCTACCACCTGCTTCTCCGTTGAATCAATGTCTTCCTATGTCAGTTAATCCAGTAAGAGACAGCCACCAAATTATTGATGGAAATGTTTGAGTGGATATGTCATTTTCCCATTAAATGCATTTCAGCTGAAGGGTGTTTCATAAAGACAAATGTACGGTGTAAAGTTTGGGTAAGAAGAGCGACCAATTGGAGCAACAGAGGTTCTTCGTTTTCGTTGTTGGGATCCCATTGATTTTGTCTTGGGAAGTGGGCCTGACAATGCCTTTAGCCAATCAAAGTAGAACGGTGTGTGTTGGTGTGTGTGAAGCAGAGAGCAAAAGAGCAGGTTCCTTAATCTTTCCAGCTAAGTAAAATCATCTGCGTTGGCATATTCACCAAAAAAAGTACAGTTCACTACCTTGTCAAGCCAGGATATTAAATTAAGCAATTTTCATCAGATAACACATCTTCTGGTTCATGTAAAATGTCCAGCAAATCGTTGAGCTCATAATTCAAGCTGACTGAAAGTGAGCTGTTAATCCATTTCACTTTGTAGATATGCCATCGCATGGCCCAGAGGCCAGCTCAACGGGGGTATTCCTACGGCAGTGCTGCACACATTCCTTGGGCAATCCTTTCCCCTGATCCTTTTGTTTTTCTTCTCTCCAGGTCTAGCAGCAATGCTGGATTTGCTCTAGGTAGTTTGTGTGATGATACTATCCTGGTCCTATGGAGAACATAAAATTGCCTTTGGGTTTCAAAAATTTTGTATTAATTAATTTTTTTTTCTATTGCTGCCCATCTTGTAGTTGCAATTCTGGATTAAATTAATTTAAAGATTAAAATCAACAAAGCAACAATAACAGCAACAAACATCATGGCATTTGAGGACAATCTAATGTTGTCCATACAACTTCAGTCATGCTACCAAAAAACACTTTGAGGATCACCCAGTCTCCAGACCCCATGCCATCCAGGTCTTCAAGGACTTGCAAAATGCTAGCATGGTTGGATCCAAATGAATCTTGGAGGGGTATGATGTTTGGAAGAGCAGGTGTTACATCAGAGAAGACATGTTTCCTAGGATCCACCAGATGACACTGCTTGAGATGACAACCAGACCATGGCCACCTTGGTTGATCTGGTGGAACAGGCAGAGATCATCAGACAATCAGAAAAAAGTGATCCCACAGATAATCTGGCCCCGTGCTAGGTTGACTAAAGGAGTACAGGTGGTCCTTGACTTATGACCACAATTGGGACTGTAACTTCTGCCACTAAATGATACAGTTAAGTGAGTCGTAATGTGACTACACCCAATTTTATGACCCTTTTTTGCCAGGCTTCCTAAACAAATCATGTGATCCTTAAGCGATTCAGCTGTCTGACTAAATGTTGGTTGTTATGCACTTGAATTGCGATCACAAGACTTTGGGGACGCTGTGACAGTCGTAAGTGCAAGGACGGAACGTAAGTCCCTTTTTTCAGTGCTGTTGTAACTTTGAACAGTTGCTAAACAAATCCTCATAAGCATTTGTAGGGATTTGTAGGGGTTTCTGAGATGAAAAAGCAATAAATTTTTAGCAGCGGTGTACTGATTTCTTTTTCCAGTGTGGTGACCAATGCTTTTATTCTCTTTTCCGCTATAGAAGATCATCTTAAGGAACTTCTCAAGAGTGAAGAGTACAGAACTTGCCCAAAGTAGTTGAGGAACATGCACAGATATTCTGGCTTTTCCTCTCTCCAGCATTTTATCCTCCCTGGCTTGTCACAATCCAGGAAGGTAGCCATAGAAGCTGGGGGAAAGACTGCAAAAAAAACACAAAAAACCCAACAACAACAAACCACTCTGAGGGCAGCTCAGATCATCCCCAAGAGAAACACTGTCCTCAAATACCTTAAAGAATTTGGTACAAATACAGAAATCCTGTTTTCAGGGGAAGTAAAGTTTTCAGAGATAGAAAAGGCAGGACGTGGTCGTGTATTAGCAGCGCGCGCTGTCGCCTGCTGGGCTCAATTTTCCATGATTTCTTTTGAAGAAAAGATACTGCTCAAAGAAAATTTGCACTATTGGATACAGAAAGAAATAACAGCTGCCCTGAATGCCACAATTAGGCATGCATGCATGTGCTGTATGCATTTATAAGGGCCGTTTCAAATGGTTTCATTGAGGATGGTGGATTTCGCAGAATCCATGAACTGTCATTGTCAGGAGCCTACAGTAGAAGTTATTATTAGATGATGCCAAGAGAAGTCCATGACAGTTGAAAAAAAAATCCTTATATCTCTTAGAGACTCCACCCACCTATGCTTCCCCGCTGCCATTTCTCTGAAAAAACAACCTGGGCTGGATCTTTTGGAATTTGCATGGTCTACAGCATCTTCTCGTTTGGATCTTCAGCACTAGATCACTTGCCATTCGACACAGCACCTGTCACTGGCTGCACCCCCCACCCTAAATTGCGTTGCCTCGAGGCCAGCCCTATTTTTGGGCATTCAGAATGGCCATACTTGGGGTATTTAAAAAGCAGCCCGTGATGAGTAGTTTCCTTCCCTTTTAACACTGGTGGGCAAAAGGTGACGGGCTTTAATCTGTCCTCGGCCAAACCGATCTGCCTCTGCCTCTTGATGAAAGGGGCTAACTTCCGACAAGACTAGGTCCGAATTAGATCGGCGTTGGATCAGATTCCAGTCACATTTTCCTTAGAGTCAATGGATGTTTTGCACTTGGAAACTAACTTGTTATTGTCAGAGTCTTTTTATATACAGTATGTATAATTTGTAAAAAAAATGCAGCAGGAACCTTGTCCACTTGAAGACGGTTGTGAATTTGCCAGCTTCAGCTGGGGGCTTTTCAAGGGCTTAGGTTGCTTTTTTTTCCTTTTCAACCAAAAAAAAGTAAAATAAAGAGATTCAGCATAAGGGTGAACTTACTTTTTAAACACTCCCCCTTCTCCCATGATGATGCTGTTGAATTTTAATGACTGTTGTAAAAAATGAGTGCAGGTTAGGAAATAGCAACTCTAACACACACACACACACACAGAGGGATTGCTTGTTATTCCTGCTTTGTATCTGGTCTCTGGTTCTTTTTGCAATTTATGAACAAACTCCTCACCGACCTAGGTGCTTGCAATGAAATATGATCTTCCCTTGCTGAAACCCTTGTGTAAAACTTTCTGTATGAGGAGCCTTTATACATACTTATAATTTAGCCGTTTTGCCATCTTTTTTTTTCTTTTTCTTTCCTTTCCCTCTTGTTTTCTTTCTTTGTGCTGCTGAACAAAATGAAGGCAGACAGAGTTACTCAGGGGCACTTCTTGTTCTGGGTGAGACCCCAAGTCTACATGTAATAAATACTCATCCAAGGGAAGGAGAATTGCTCAGGTCTGGATGGCTGGCATCTTTCGCTCTTTCCAAGCAGTTGCGGGTTTTATGTGCTCCTCTGAGCTAAGCCTTCCTCTGGAGCAGCCTGTAGGATTTGCCTCTAAATTCTTTCCAGCTGTGAAGTCGGGGAGAAGCACTGATAAGCTTTTCCCCAGTGTGGGAATGAAACATTTGCCAGAGGTAACTGCTCAATGCCCGACTTCATTCTCTCCGAGTTTTGGAGCATATGGAATATATTGTGGTCTGCGAGGGATATATTTTAAGAATTCCTCCTGTATCTTCTCAAGGCCTGGCGTGCTGCAGGTGTCAGCAAAGGTTGCTGAACATCTTGGCTTCCTTTTATCGTAAGGATTAGGGGGGGGGGAGTTCATGAGACACAAAGAATCCAGGCAAAGATCCACCCAGGGCTGGCGATAAACGGTATCAGAAGTTTCAGCACTGCTTCTGTAGAGGTTGCGACTCAAACTCCGGACAATGTTGGTGGAGGTAGACATGGACTTGTGTCGGTCTCTAAAAGGGACACTGCTTGTGTCAAAGAGAAGGCAAATACATTGCTGCTGTATTTAGTCCATTGTGCACCATTCTTGCCCAGTTAGACTCTGAGAGCGTAAAGAGAAGAATAGGGGTTGAAGACACAAACACACACGTGCATATTCACGTCAATGCCTTGCACAAAGATAAATCCATTCTCTCTCATTACTGATAAAGAAGACTGTTTGTGTGCCTTCAAGTCAATTGATGGCTGCCTGGAGAAGCCTTTGCAGTTTTTTTGGCAAGTTTTTCAGAAATGGTTTGTCCTGGCCTGCTTCTTCCTACGGCTGAGACAGCAGGGCTGTCCCAAGATCATCTACTGAGCTTTGTGCCCAAGGCAGGACTAGAACTCACAATCTTCTGGTTTCTAGCCATAATAACCATTATGCCAAGATGCCTCTCAGTAAAGAAGAATAGTGGAGAATATATGTAGCTCGAGGTCAAACTGTTAGGTTTTTGGTGTTCTCTGAGCTTGGTTGTTTTCCTGCAGGCGTTTCATTATCAGACGAAGTAACAGCATCAGTGCTCTACTCAGAAGACAGCGAGAACTTCAAGCAACAGTTCTCTGAAGATAGCAAATGAGTTTTGTGTGTAAGAAAGACAGAGTTTGCCATTTGCAATAAATGGTTGATAAATAACCATCGAGATAGTCATCTTCAAATCACTCTTGACCCCACTACGTCATGGACAGATCTTTATGTGCAGGGTTTTTTGGCAAATGTATGGAAGTGATTAATCACTGCTACCTTCTGGGCTGTATTAAGTCACTTTAGCTAACAGCTCTGGGATTTTTTGATGGTCTCCCATACAAATATTAACCCAGCCTCATACTGCTTGGCTTTTCAAGATCTGCCAAGATTGGCTAAACGCTCTCCTTATTTTCTGTCTCTGGATACATGACCCTTATTTAGAGTAAAATGATACCCTATAAGAGGAAAGACAAATTCTCTGTGAGGCCTCAATTCTACAGTAAAGTGAATCGAGATACTTGATGTTTTCATTGAAAAGTGCTGGAATATATAAGGTAAGGTACCACATTTCAAAAAAAGGATATTAGGAGGGTGCATGCATCCCACAGTCTGTGAGATGCCTTATCCCAGAGTGATGGATTTGGCTAAACCAAGTATGATCCAGAATGCACCTTGCTACATCCTAAAATAGTGCATAATGTTGGTTATCTTTCATCAGTGAGGACATTTTGAGATGCCCTCATCTTATTTGAACCATGAGCTTCTAATAAAATAAAAGCAAGGGAACTCTACGGGGCCTATTTCAGTTACTCTGATCTAGTCTTTCCCCTTGACATTCGCCTTCACAAGGGCAGCAGAAAATCGAATGATATGCAGGAAAGGCACTGATACATTTTTGAGGGGCAATCAAATTCCTGCTAGTCTCTAAATTTTTGGGAAGGGCTAAGAAAAACGATTCAATGGATGGTCTCTAATCACATATCATAACCCAGGTCACTCAACAAAGGTAAGTTGCATCACAGTAAAGAGATCCTGACCACGAATCTTTGTAGTCAGTACACTTTAACACAAGGGAGACTTTTGGAGGACTATTTCCAAATGATGTGCACAGTACTGCGCATCAATACATTCCATTTTAATTACTTTTTTAAAATCGATTTTCACTCAGGGTGAAGCCGCTATGAGTTCTGCCGTCTTTCACGGAGAAGGGCTGGAGAGGGGTTTGATGCAGAGAAAGCCAACAGTGATGTTCCCACAGGGACAATGCTACCTTGAGTGTTTTGACAGGGGAGGGGGGAGGCTGTTTTGATGCTAACTAGTCTGTCAGACCTAATGCTTGCTTGCTTCACCTTTAGGCTGAGTGGGGGTGAACAGAAACCAGGCACAAGTTACAGATTGATAAGTTTCAGTGTGGCACCTTGACTGGTTGCCGCAAGTGCTTGAATCAACACATCGATCCAGTATTGCTTCTCCAGGATCAGAAGTCAGCTGGGCCCATCTCATCTGGTCTACCTAAGTGCAGAGCAGCTGAGCTGGAAAAAACTGGAGGCAAACTCAGTGGAGAGAGAAGGTCTCTGAAATGTTCACATCACACTTTCTCCTAAGCTGGTTGATGCTGCCTCAGTGGGAAATGGAACCTGTTGAAGAAAAGCGATTGATTGTTTCAGTTCCCGCAGGAGTTAGAAGAGCCACTATGTTCTGTGAACCTATAATACACAGAGGGAGAAGCAGGATAAAGGGAGTAGGTCTGGACGACGGTAATCAGGGCCCATCTAGAATTTGTATTAATCCAGAAGCTGCTTTCATGGAAGTTGAAGAATAGGCTAGGCTACCCTGGGATAGCTTATGACTGAGCATGTTGGGGGGATGCAGACAGGTCTCAGCTTGTTCTGTGAATCCAACCGTCAGATGTAGAGGGACCTTGGAGAAGGTATGTGGAGACTGTTAGCAGAACATATGCTCAATCTAGGAAGACAAGACCACATGAGAAGAATTCAAAACAGCTGCTTCTGTCAAAAAAGGAGAGAAGAACAAAGCTTTCAAGACTCAGTTATTATAGCCTAGATCAGGCATGTCCAACCTTGGTAGCTTTAAGATGTGTGAAGTCCACACATCTTAAAGTTGCCAAGGTTGGACATCTCCAGCCTAAATCAATGAAGTAGAAGTCTAGTATTGTTGTACAGGTCTGACATCAGGTACGACGTGGCCTGTTTGGGCACTGAATGTTCTTCGGTATGGAAAGACAGAGTGGTGCAGTGAGCAAAACGTTGGAGCAGAATTGGGGAGATCCAGGTCAGATTTGGGCTACATGTGGACAATGTTTTATAGTTTTAATTGCTTCGAATTGCCTTATTGGTTTTTAATGGTTTTGTTGTTATTTTGCTTTCTCATTTCTATTTGTTTCTTGGTTTTTAAATTATTTTTAACTGTGTGGGGCAGCCAGAGTTACAATACGTACGTGAGATGATTGGCCCTATAAATGAAGAAACAAACACACAAACAAACAAATAAACAGTCTCTCTTTCTCCCTTAATCTACCTTACAGTTATGGAGAAAAATGGGAAGAAGGAGTGTTCCTGGAACAAAAGGGGATTGCTATTTAATAAAGAAATAATACTACTTATTTTCACAGGCATCTTGTTCTTTGCCTGTTTTTAATATATATGTCCTAAAAGAAAAGAGTATCTGTAGTGTAAGGTTGAACTGTGGAATCCTTGGTGTTCTCTAAACTTGGTGGTTTGCTTGCAGATGTTTCCTTACCCTACTAGGTAACATCATCAGCGCCAGCTGAGTGAAATAGTACATACATATCTCTGTTTGTATGCCTTTACATAACTTCCCAGAGTTACTGGATTAAGATAGGTGGCCATATAAATCTGCAGAATGAAGGGATGAATACCTGATAGGGACCCCTCAAGACTCTTGAGGTCAAGTCTCCCAGAGTGATGGACTGGCTGTTGAGCGAATCTACGGTATGAAAGCTGCCACCTTGTGTTCCGGTACTGGTTGGGTCTGAGAAGAAAGATGGAGGTTTGCTCTGAAACTTTTGCAGGAAAGCAATTTAATTTCAGATGAAAAAATCTCTCCACGGGATTTGGAGATCCCAAAAATCCTCCAATTATTAGAGGGGCATTATTAGGAAGAGGGAGCCGAGAGGGAGAAAAAGAGAGAAACAATTTGGTGATGTGGGTCCTTGGCTTTCGTGCTCGTGATGGCCAAGTGTTCTTGGAAGGTGGTGTGGCACTGAGAGGCCGGCTGCCTTTTGTTCGAAGGCAGGCACAGAAAGTGGAGGAAGGGTCACATTCATGCGATCAGGTTAGCAAACCCCACATTGATCTTCCTAAATGGAAGATCATACAGACATCTGTGCATTTGGGTGTGGGAAGGAGAGTGAATGCATGCATGCACCCACTCTCTGGCCAGCATGGTTTTTAACTCCCCCCTCGGGCCTCGTGTCAATCTAACCACTTAAGGTAGGAGAGCCATGCTCCTTGGGAAATCAATGCGTCTGTCGGTCTGAATTTCATAGGTCTGGACGCGAATCACCGCACTTCATGGACGCAGCGCATGTGCAACATCCAGTGTGAAGACAGAGAATTTGCCAGACGGCCGGCCGAGGCTCCACGGAAGGGAGTCTGTGACATCCGGGGCGGGCAGAGTTCCAGTGTGCCCCTGGCATATTTTGGGGGAGAGGCAAGCTCGGGTGCTTTTCATTTGAAATCGGCGCATCGAGCCTGCGAGGGGAAACCGCATGGGTGGAAAGAGGCGGCTCGTCCCTGGATTGTCCCGGCGCGGTCTTGGCAGGCATTTCTTGTCCTGCCCAGGTGGTTTTTCCGTTTCTGTCCCCCAGGAAGAATTCTCAGGCTGACGACGGTCACGACGAGTGACGTCGGATCAAAGTCATCAGCTGGGCCAAGTGGCGGTTCAAGTCTCGACAGCTGAGGCTCCTAAAAAGGCCCCCAAGCTACCCCTCCCACCAAACTGAGCCGGGCTTAAATGATGCATCGCAAGGAGGAATACAGTCAAAGGAGGAAAAGAAAGACAAAGCCGGAGGGAGTTCGAAACAGCCACCTCTGCATCAAAGAGACGACAGGGCGGCACCAGAGGGGCTTCTCGGTGGTGGCCGCATTCCGCGTGATTTAAGTTGCCTTCCAGGAGGCAAGTTTTTCCCCAGTCGGCTTAAAGAAGATAGAATTGATGGTGGTTTTTTCCCTTGGCTGCTTGTGAGCCGTCTTGAGCCTTCAGCTGCAGAGGCGGGATAAACAAACAAACAGAGGAACAAGTAAGTCAGTAATAGCAGTTCAGATTAACCTCGATTGTAAGTTAGGTCAGAACGACAGACGAGGTCAGAAATGCTGCAAAAGTAACGCGAGCTGCGTCTGGCTTTGGCGACGACGGTCTTCTCCGAAGCAGCGCAGGACTGGCTTGCTCATGCCTCCTTGAATTCGATCTGACGGTCGGTCTGCAGCCCTGAGATTACCTTGTGGTCCCCCATCTGACGTCTAAATCCCTATCCAGAGTCACGTCAGGTTCCTCTGCCAGCAGTAAACTGGCTCCGGGGCTTCTGTTGTTCAGCAGCGGCGCCTCTGATTTTGCAGTCTTTGGAAGTGAATTGCTGCGCTTGTTGAGTGATTCATAGGGTTGTTGAGCCAACCCAGCTTCCCCCACTGACTTTGCTCATCGAAAGCGAGCCGGGAAGGTCTCAATTGGCAATCTCAGGACCTCAGGATATTGCACCCATCATGGATACGTGCCGGCTGTCAAGTGTCCAAATTCTGGTCACTCGATCGTGGAGATGCTGCAGAGGTTGTCCGAAGTCACTTTTTCCAGTAATTTCGAGCGGTTGCGAAGCGAATGGTTGTAAGTGGAGGACGACCTGTAAACAACAAGAACACTTGCTTCAACAGGGCAGCTTCCCCTGGGGATGCCCACTGAATGTGAGTTCATTCTTCAAACATAACAACACAGGCATGTTTTCAAAAGCTCGGGTTAACATGTAATTTTGCCCCCACCACCACATATTTCGAATGAACTGTTGGCTGTTCCACTACCAGCTTGAAGCAGTTCAGACTGGAGGATCTGCTCATTTTTAGCTGCCTGGCCTGCCTTTGCCAACAGACAACTTTGATCTTAAGCTAAAATGGAAATCTGTTCCCTCTTCTTTTTCTTTTTCCTCCCGTTCTGTCTTAAAATTGTTATTTGCAGACTGCAAATTTTACTCTGTTCTCACCTATGCCTCTCTTTTTCTCCCAGATGATAAATGTCAGGCTGTGTTTTTATATCTGATAACTGCAGCAAGAGTATTTTATGCTGAAAAGTGGCCCACATAGGAGGGGTACTCGGTGAAAATGATGGAACTTGCTGAGATGGCTGAATTGACTTCCTTGATTCGAGAAAAGATAATATCGTGTTTATGGCTGACTGGAAACCCATTATAGACTTTTAGCATAACATGGAACAAAATGCACTTAGGATTTGTGATTTGGATGGTTGAAGAAAACTTGGGATAATATAAAAGAGTGAGTTTTCTTTTGTAATCATAGAGTAAGAGCAATTCTGTAATTGGACTTATACTTGCCATACAGGAAGTTAGAAGACCCTTCGTTCCTTCCTTCCTTACGTCCCGCC
>JANHZU010003435.1:101810-111851 GCA_032468055.1 Acrochordus granulatus
AACCTGGCCCCAAACCATGAACATATGTCTGATTGTCACCCAAGACCAACTTTCCCTTTAGGTGCATTTACCATTTTAAGCCAAGAAGAAGACTGGCCCAAATCCTAACCCCAAACCAGCAGGTAAATGATCTGAAATGATGAAAGACGCAACCCTAAGCAACTGGAGATTTTTGGGTTGAAAAGACTGACTAGGATAATGACATTCTTCTTAAGCTGTGAACTGGCATCTCAAGCTTGGGGTTCTCCTGAACAGGAAGGCTGCAGCAATCTTGACAAAGCCAAGCTCAGATTTCACTGGAGCCTTGATCTGTATGTTTGGTGGTGATGTAGGAACCAAGTCAGGATGGACGTTTTTGGGGAGAGGAGTCTCTTTAAAAAAAAAAAGAGTACAACACTCGTATAATATCACCTATTTTGAGAGTTCCCTGAAGTTTAGGGAGGGAGGTGTCATTCAAGGCAAAAGAGGGGCATTATATCTACTAATTAACATATTATTAGAAAGGAATATCTGTAACTCAAACTGTGGGGTCCTTGGTGCTCTCTGAGCTTGGTTGTTTCCTTGTAGACATTTCATTACCAAACTAGGTAACATCATCAGTGCTACTAGCTAAAAAACAACCAAGCTCAGAGAGCACCAAGGACCTCACATAATACATTATTTTGCACAGTTAGTCCTCAACGTACAAGTGTAATTGAGCTCGGAATTACAGTCATGAGTCTTGGTGGTGTTAAGTGCGTCACCATGCGATGACACCCAGTTTTATAACCTTTTTGTGGTGGTTGTGAAGCAATCGCTGCAATTGTTAACAAACTTAACAAGCAGCATGGCTGTTAACTGAATGCCATGGTTGTTAAACAAACTGGTTTTTTCCTGGAAGATGGAAGTAGAAGCCAGAACCTGGCAAAAACCACTGAAACCACAGTTCTGTGACTACAGGATGATGCAAACAGCCCTACGTGCAATCAGACTGCCAAGTCCCCAAAACGCAATCACTCGACGGACCCCGGAACCCTGGAACAGGGTTGTAAGTTGCTCCGCGAAGGTCCATCATAACTTTGAGCGGTCACGACAACCAACCATTAAGCAAGGACTACTTGTGCTACTGAAAACCGGTGATCTGCAGCCAAATGTTGGCAGCGCAATCTTGGGGAACTGACCGAGGTTTCTTGTGGATTGATTTCTTGCCTGATCACGCAGCAAGGTGAACCGTGGCCAAGATCTCCACTCTTTGGGGGCCAACCCCTTGGCAGTGGAAACCATTCTTGAGCGATTTTAAAGCGCTTTAAAACCCCCTTCCTTTGCTTCTTGGGGCTCGAATCCCTGCGAGGCCGCGAGCTGGAGATCCTCTCTTTCAGCAGGCTCTAAACAGAACTTCTTGGAAAGAGTTTTTGCACATGAACCTGCTGTCTCTCTGGTACGGTAAATCATAAGCTCTCCGGCACTGACATTTACGGGGAGGGAGAGGAAAAGAATCAGAGAGACTCCAGCAGAAATTACATCCTGGTAATGCAGTTGGAAGGAGCTGGCTGGGAGCGTCTCATTTTTCAATGGCTATTTTTATTTGTGCATTTACTGCATGGAAAATTTTAATATAAAGGAAGAGATTGGGGATATCTGATCCTCCCAGGGCCTTTCTTAATTACAGTTCGGTTGGGCTGCTTAATGCCTCTTCTCCATTGCAAACAGGTGTGGTGTGCTTTCCTCTGGACAGCTGCCATGGAGGATGCATCGGCAGATGTGACGTGTGCCTTCTCAGCTGAGATGTGTGGATCAGTTCCAGTACTAATCATTAATGTGGATCACGGATCTGATAGGATTTCACCATTCAAATTGATTCAGAAAATTACTCGGTTCTGTTCTGATGTGGACATTTCCTTACAAGTCCTTGTGGTTGCGTTGTGGTTGTGAGCGGCTCAGAGTTGTGCTCTAAGAGGGGCGGCACACAAATCTTTTAAATAAAGTAAAGTAAACCAATTAAAAAAATAGAACAAAGCTTGAAATAAAATAAACCACAGCGACCAACCCAGGTCAGCTTTTGTGCGTGGGTGAAACCGTTCCAGATTGAGGAATTGATCGGGTCGCGTCCGCATTGGTCAGACAATTGGATGCAAAATGTTTGCTCTGATTTTCAGAGCCGGTTCGGTTCCGAGATGGAGCAAATTGCAATCAAACTGAGCCTTTGGGGAATTGCTTATCCAGAGAAGGAGAAGAAGAAAGAAGGAAAGGGAGAAGGAAAAGAAGGAGGAGAAGGAGAACTTTTTCATAATCATGGAAAAGGAGAAGGATATTTTTTCCATACCGGGAGGGTGGGGAGGAGGAGGAGAGTGCTTTCTGGGGAGAAGGGGGGACGAGGGAAATTAGAAAGCTGGACTTAATGCAACAAAGTCTCCTCCATGAAAAAGTTGACTGACGTGATCAAAGCAAGAGATCTGAGTCTGGTACATCCATGTAGAGTTGATTCATCTGAAGAATACGGTGGGACCGTATGTGTTTTCCCTGCTTCGCGATCTCTGTACATCTAAATGTTGGGGAACAATAAGCAAAGCACTTCCAACCGGTTCCCCTGAAAACTCGTACCACTTCCGGCTGTGCACTTCTCCTCACCGGCCCCTTTGTCACACACGATCCATCGAATATCCGCAGACAGGCTCTCCCGACCGAAAACTTGTTTGAATTTCACAAATTTCATTTTACCTTGTGCCTGTTTTCCTCCGATAATACTCCATTTCTGGAAATATTGTTGGATAGGAGAACGGCAGTGCAAAGTTTGCCATCCTCTTGGCTCTCACTCTTGAACCAGGCTTGCTCTTGAAGCCAGGCACAACCTGTTCCTTGACTGCCTGCCTGGAAAATCTTTGAATGAACCTGGGACTCTTGCAAGCGTTTGCCTTGAACCAGGGTCACTGATTCACCCCTCCTTGCACTCTTGAGTCACATTTTGGGCTGAGTTGTTTGTTCTGGGGCACCTTCGTAGAGCAGGGCGGTCTGCAGAGAACCTCTTCCGCATCCTCCGTGTGAAATGGCAGAGGACCTCGAAACTAGACCACTGGAGCTCCCCTCATCCAGAATTTGCCCCCAATCGGTCATTGGAATGCCCCTCTTGCGGGCAGAGTCGCAATGACTTGTGATGCACAAGAGGAATGGAAGCACGCCAAGTGGTGGCATCTGAAAGACCTTGGTGGTGCCATCATGTCTCTTCTAGGGAGCTGGGTCCCGTAACCTTGAACCAGAAGGGATGGAAAGGAAGATTGCAAGTGGAGAGCAAATGAACATTTTTCACATGATCCACATCAGAAAACTGTCCAAGCCTGGGACAATGACCAGATCTTCTTTGCTGTAACGCTGACAGCCATTTCAGACTTATCATCCCGGCACTATATTAAGGAACCGAGATTAAACTGCTCTTCATTAGGGCAACATCTGTTGGGAATCAGCCAGGAACGTTACAGCGAGCAAGCTGAGAAAGGGATAGCATACTTCTCTTTCTTCTCGCTCTTCCTCTCAGGAAAAGTATCTTTGTCCTTTGAATAGGAAATCTTTGGGGCGAGTTGCGCAGCCTGTGTAATGTGAGAGGGAAAGATTTCGTGGAAGGGTTGATAGTCCCCAAAATGAGAGATGGGATAAGTGCTGGGAAAGGGTCGGGAGAGGCATCATGGAACTGCATCATGTTAAGCAGAACATCGGAAGGGTCTGTGGAAACATGAGCGGCTTACAGGAAGGGTTGGCAACCTTACTCATCTGGTGGGTGGAATTTGGGCACCACGCCATGGGCATTCTCGCAGAATGGTGGGTTTTGTGGGCATGAGCCATAACAAAGGAGTCCACTTCACTTGAGTGGTATCTGTCCCTACAATTCTGGTTCCTTGGAAACTGTGAGTAGACTAGAGGTTCCTCCCTACTGTATTCTTCACCGGGATATAAGAAAAGAATGTGCGGACCCCATACTTCTGACATTCCCAGGAAGAAATGCTTTCTTTTACTTCCTTGCAGGTATCCTCAACTTATGACCACAGTTGGGCCAGAATTTCCATTGTGAAGCAAAGTGGTGATTTTATGACCAATCTGCCACGGTTGTCGAGCAAATCGTGCAGTTGCTAAGCGAATCCGGCTTACTCCCATTGATTTTGACTGTTGAAAGCTGGCTGGGAAGATTGCAAATGGCGGTCACATGCAGCCCTTGTAAATCCTTGCCAAGGGCTTGAATTTTAACCGTGTGACCGTGGGAATGCTGCAATGGTCCTAAGTGTGAGGACTGGCCATAAGTCACTTTTTTCAGTGCCGTTGCAAGTTTGAACGGTTACTGAATGCTCGGTTGTAAGTCGAGGACTTCTGTGCTGCCCTGCAGATGTGAACCCAGACATAAGGACACTCGTAAAGTATTTTCCCCCCGTTGTTCTTAAGACAAGAAGACAGTTATTGTCGAAGCCACAACTCTGCATGTCTTAAACTCCCTTCCTCTATTTTCCACCCGACTTTCCAGTTGGGGCGTCGCCCTGTTTTGCTGACTGGCAAATGCGTCCGCAGACGCGGTAAGAAGACAACGCGACCATGGCAGCCGCAAGCGGGGCTCTGCCCGAAGCGCATCGAGCAAAGCGAACGTGCCTCGCGGCGCTTCGAGTGCGCTCTCGTGAGTTCCGCCTCGATCCTCCTTTACCGCGCCCTGCGGACACTCTTGCTGACCGGCCGGAAGCCGTCGCCGAAGTTCATTCACTCCGAGACCGAGCTGGTGAATCGCCCCCTCTGCCGCACGAGGGTCCTCTGCAGCGACTCGGTGCCCCTTGGCTTTCTTTGGCTCAGGGAGACGAGCTTCTGCCCAGAGCCCACAGCCCAGAGCTGTGGCCTGCATGTGTTTCTCTCGGAGTGAGGATGGACAGCGGGAGCAGGACCGAGGACAAGAAAACACCGGGAGGCTGGAAGTGTGCCCGGCGTGAAGGCTGGAGGAGGAGGAGGAGAGAGAGGAAGGGCAACTTTGGTGCCCAGGATCCACAGCATTGGAAGGAGAGGCGTCCTGCAAGCGGCGGCCGGCCGATCGCTTTGTCGAGGAGCATCCAGAGCGACGCTGGAAGCCTGGCCTTGCATTCGGACCCCCGACCTTCCCTCGCGAGGGGTGCAGGCCAGGGCTCGGTTCGGTCAGCAGCGGAGAGGCCTTCCGACGGAGCGCCTGCCAGGGACGCGCACGGCCCTTTGCCTCACTCATCCGCAGTTCGAAGGCAGCGAGGGTGAGGATCGGATTTCCGGTCTGCACCCTACCTTTGTCACTCGCTTGTGCGCCTGTTGCGTGCCCTTGCCGTGCAAGTGCGCCGAGAGCCGCGGCACCGAGCCGACGTCCTCGCGTGGCCCACCAGGCTTGGCCGACGAAGCACCTGGATCCAGCAGCTGCGAGGAACCTCTGCGAACCCGCTGCTTGCCACAGGAAGGCGACTGCGCCGCACCTCCATGAAATGCCTTTCTCCGGGCGATTCCGGATGGATTGTGCGCTGCTGAGTCATCATGGACGGACTTTCCCCCAGGGCAGCTCGCCCCGAGTCGTTCTTCCAACTCTCCCAATGGCGCGCGTTGTTGTGCCCCTTCCGATATTCTCTTTTCCATTCGTGACGTAAGACGGGTGTGCGCCCGACTTCTGGAAATCATGGCATTTCCACAAGGAATTCCACGAACGGCTTGATCAAAACGCCAGGCAGGACGCAATAAGAGAAATTCGACGGCGAACTGGAATCAGCGGGAACATCTGTTCGGCAGCCTACCAAATAAACAATGGCTCCGAGCCTTCCTTTCGCCGTCCAATCTTCTATTTGAAGTCATGCCTCCTGTTCCTTCTTGAAAAGCTTAAGATCTTACAACAGGAAAGAGGTCAGAAGAAAATATAACAGGAAAGGGATTCTTGCAGAAATATCGCCAGCGGGCTTTATTTTCCACTGTTCTTTCACATAAATCTGAGGTGACCTTTGGCTTTCAGAAATAAATACATATCTTGAAGGTTATTAAAGAATATATTGCTCAAACCTTGTTATTAATGTACGAATAAAACATCGATGCACAGGAAGAAGCTCTTGGCTGTAATTTTAGTGAGCCAGTCCTTACTTTCTGAGTGATGCGTGTGTGTGCAAACAATAGGAAATTAAGACCACAATGGTGGGAAAGAACCAATGGTTTGGAAGGACGTCTTCTTTCTTCGTGGGCAACTTCTAGACACGTTGAACCTTCTACGATGGCTGTCCATGTTCTCACAACTGTCAACATCTAAACAGTAAAGGAACTACTGTGCTTACAAAAGACAAACTAATTAATGTACACACGTAACTTGGGTATATTGAAAGTGCACCAAGAAACGCCATCCCCTGTCCCCTCCAACAAACCATCCTAAACGCCTACAAAATAGAAACTTTTATGGTGCCAAAACCTTCCCATCGAGTTCTAACGTTCAAATGACTTCAACGCGATCCTCACCAATTTTATGGCGTAGCTCGATGACCCGCCTCCCCCAAAATTAGGGGGAAGCTACAGCTGATGAATACATCTGGTGGTAAGACGTATTTGGAAGACCCAAGGGGCGTCAACTACGGCATTTCACCGGAACCCGGAAAGGACCAAGTTGGAATCTCTTCTCCCGCTAGAGCATACATTTAACCGTCCGTGGTGTTCACAGAGCCATTTTTTCATTGGCGCCAGAGGGCAAGTTTGAGCCATAATGTGGTTTCCTGCTTCTGATTTTGCAGTCTTGTGAACCCCACCACTCTGTCTGTCATTTGGTGCAGAGTTCTTTGTGCGAAGCTAGTCATTTTTCCCCAGTAAACTATGATTACACAAGAGAGACAGTTTGGCGCAGTGGTTGAGGCACCAAACTAGGAAGTGAGAGATGGCGGGTTCTAGCCCAGCCTTGGGCATGAAGCCAACTGGGCGACCTTGGGCCAGTCCCTCTTTCTCTGCCCTGGGAAGAGCAAACCACTTTTGAAAATCTCACCAAGAAAGCTGTGAGGCCCAGTCCAGGCAGTTGTCAGAAGTCAATACTGACTCGAAGACACATGCACACATAATACAAACTATGTCTTAGCATGTTGTGTGAACACAGCCATTCCCTTTTCTCAGCTTAACTCTACACTGTGGTGTCGTTATAAGGATGGAAGTGGGCAGAGGGAGAAATTAGACCTTACCTCAAGCTCCTTTAAGGGATATACAATAAACATTTCACAGCTAATGCAGTGGAATCTGCTCACCAAGATAGGTGAGCTATTTGTAAGACATAAATAACTCCGGCTGCGCAATTTTTATCCTCCTATGAGGCTGAGTCTCAGAACTAACGCCAGCAGATTTATAATCTCTCAGTAAAAAGCACAGAACTTGCATGGATTTGTGAGTGTGTGTGTCTCTACGTATGAATGCACACACAAACAACACATATGGCTGTCATCTGATCCGATCTGTCATCTGACTCTCCTAGTCTGCTGGCTTTGCACTTTCCCCCAATGTGATATTGTACAGTCAACCTCCTTTTGTTTTATGGATTTTGTGATGCACATTCCCCATCACATGGATAGATTTTCACTTTGGCTGGGGCCTGGCGTGTCCCATATGGAACCATTTCCCAGCTTCAGTTCCATATGGTTGTGAAACAACCATTCCGCCATCGTTACATCTCCAATTTACCCCAACAGTTACACAAACACGCATGCATGCACACACATACACGTAAACACACAGACAAAAACAAACTGGGTGAGGAAAACCGTCTTGACATTTCCCAGAAGAAAGAGAATGGTCAACTCTTTGAGAAGATATTCTGTCGAATGAGATTCTATTTATTTATTTATTTTATATGCCGCCCATCTCACTATCTCGTGTACCATATCTGGATCACCGTTAGATGACAGCACTGCGTCTGCCTATTGCTATCTAGTGGTGTCATTGCATAGTCATTGAACAGCTATTCCACAGTCAATGCGTCGTCAACACATAGGTATTTCAGCCCAGATTTCATTGTCCTAATGAAGCATTCAGGGAATCAATCTGGAAGTTCAGCTTATCCATAACTGGTGGGAAGAGACTTTGAACAACGCTGGGTTCCCTCCCTGTAAAAGATAAAGGAAACATAAACTCCATGAATAGGGCCAAGTGATGATCCAAAGTGGGGTGATGATGTAAAGACATAAAGTATCAATAGTCTGGGCAAGGTCTTTACACATTCCTACACAATGGCTTGCGACCTTTTGGTTCCCCAAAAGGGTAGCACAATGAGGAAGATGGGAAAAAAGAATCCAAATATTAGGACATTTTTTTTCCCAATCATGAATTTCCCAGGATTTCTGAGTCAAAAGCCAATGTGTAGCTATTGTATCTTTCCCTCCTTAGTGGACCGATAGGGCAGGGATGGGTGAGAGAATAGTTGCAAAAGGTGGTGAGAAAGCCCAGGAAAATTACAAAGGAAGGGCAGTTGCATCTGGACTCCCCTTGATAATTCTGTGAGTCAGACAGGTTGCCTCAACAACTCAAGATGGAAAGGAACAGTTCGGTTTATTATTCCCAGCCAGGCTGAGGAATTGTGAGAGTTGAAATCCACACATCTTGAAGTTGCCAAGCTGGGACACAGCTGGCTTACTCCACCCGGCTTTCCAGCAAGTTCTTTGCAGGATCCATTATTAGAATTCACCATTTGAGACAGCTAATTCCCTCCCCTTAATGAACAGTCCAGTCCTAGTGCAAATCAGGGTCCTGCTCAGGGGTTCAATTCAAAGCCAAGTTTTTTGGCTTGAACCGAAAGAGCACAGAGCCCCTCCGTGAGGGAGGTGGGTGGTTTCTGAATTCGATAAATAAACAAACTTTTAGTCCAAAAATCCAATGGAATCATTGACTTGAACTGGACGCTTCTGAATCTAGTTGGTGGTTGGGAACCCACTTGGCCCACGTACCAAAGGTTTTTGTTGCTGCTGCTGCTGCTGTCACATTTATTTTGAAAGAATCAGATCAGATCAGTGCTTCGAAGTGATGTGTTAAATTTCCAACACTGATATGAAACTTTGCATTGGATCAAACTCCACCTCGACCAGGTCAGAGATGATTCGCTCAACTGTAATACCAAAATATACATATTCAAGTATTTTTTTTAAAGAAATGGAACAGAACAGATTCTGGTGGAAATTGGATTCAACACAACTGAGGTAAAAATGATTAAGATTAAAACAGATTAAGGAGATACGTTTTATCTTCTCATCCCTGGTTCATTCCTCACAAAGGCTGGCCTTTCGTCTTCTTCTTTATCGATTGAAAACGTTTGGGTACGTATTGTTTGGGTTCAGGTCTCAGCCATTTGCATTAGGTTTCTGCTTTTGCTTCTGTTGCCACCTTCCCACTTCTGGAAATTGCTGAGTTTGTATCTTCTCCATCTGAAAAACTGAAATATGGTGAAGGTGTCGGTCTCCTTGTGCACGTGCCCACGCAGCGTTGGTAGCTGGGGCTAAGTCCTGAATGCTGTAGAAAGGTTGCCGCCGTAGAAACGCTGTGGATTAAGAATGGTTGTTATTAGTCTGACTTAGCCTTTTTCAGCCTGATGTGGTCCAGGGGTGTTTGGCGAATGGTAACTCTTCGAGTGGTTGTATTAATGATGGGGAATTATGGGAGCTGCACGTCCAACGCATTTCAAGAATATTGGGAAGGCTCGGTTGGACTGACACAGTTCAAGAGATGAGAGGTGTGGATTTTTGTACGTATTTCAGAGGGAACGTCTTTTCCGTTTCATTTGGAATTGTATTCATATCTGCTATAAGATTCAGAATTCGAGATGGACAAAAGGCTCTGAGTTCTGAGATAAAATCAAGAAATCAAATAACCAATCTCCTTCCTTCCTTTATCCCTTCCTTCCTTCCTTTCCTCCCTCCCTTCTTCCATGCAGAGTCTACACAATGCAAACTTCCTTCCTTCCTTCTTTCTATGCAAAATGTATATGTTGCAAACTTCCTTCCTTCCTTCCTTCCTTCCTTCCTTCCTTCCATCCTTCCTTCCTGAATTTACACATTATAAAATCACCAACCCTAAGAATCTGATATT
>JANHZU010003435.1:117996-133104 GCA_032468055.1 Acrochordus granulatus
AAATCCAGTCCAGATGCCTGTTTTTTAAACTTTGTTGCGATGCCATTACCCTGGACGAGTGAGAGTCTTCACAGACAAGTACATCATATTGTCAGCTCATGCAAGACGATTGCACAGATTATCAACAATAACATAACACAGTTGACAAAATAATTCACTGGAACATTTGTAAAAATTGTCAAGTGCCAGTAATGAAAAAATGATGAGAACGTAGAGTAGAAAAAATAGTAGAAAATGAGCAGGTGAAAATATTATGGGATTTCTGAATATCGATAAACTAATTAAATCTTGACTAATGCACCAGATGTACTGCAGCTGAAATGAAGAAAGTGTGGCTAACTGATGTGGCAATATCAGGGTTTAGTGGAATAGAAAACAAAGAATTGGAGAAGATCACAAAGTATCAAGATCTGAAAATCAAAGGCAAGAAAAACCAGGTGCAGAGGTACAGGATAGGCAGTACTGGCTCAAGAGTAATGCCTGTGAGGGGGACATAGGTGTCCTAGTGTTACCACCACTTAAATATGAGCTAGCAGTGTGCTGCAGCTGCCAAGAAAACCAATCCTGGATAGCATCAAGTTCACAGGAAGTGACAATAACACTCTAACCAGCATTGGTGAGGCCACATCTGGAATACTGCACGCAGTTCTAGTCACCATGGTACAAAAAAGATGCTGAAATCCTCGAAACAATGCAGAGAAGAGCAACAAAGATGATCAGGCTCTGGAGGCAACAAAGTGAGATGAATTGCTAAGGGATACCCAGTCTAAGAAAGAGAAGACTGAGGGAGACATGAAAGCATCTTCCAATACTTGGAAGACTGTCACAGGGAAGAGGGCATTGATTTATTCTCCATAGCTCCTGAGGCAAGACAAGAACCTATAGGTTGAAGACTGACCGTGGGAGATCCAACTTGGGAATAAGGAGGAATTTCCTGACAGAAAGAACTGTTAAGAAATGGATCAACTTGCTTCCCGGAGTTGTGAATACTCTGTTGCTAGAAGTTTTTAAGAAAAGATTGGACAACCCTTTGTCTGGGGTGGTATAAGGACTCCTGCTTTGGGCAAGGGGTTGGACTAGAAGACCCCCAAGGTCCCTTCCAGCCCTATGACTCTATGATTCTACGATTCCAAGATTATGGCCTAAACCAGCCATGATGGTCCCCGTAGCTGGGATCCAAAAGCCTTGGATGATGCTTAGAAAATATCACATTGATGAAGCTTCCACCTGTCAATTCCAAAAGGTCACATTTTGTGGATCTCCATATAAAATACGCCAATACACCACCACAGCCGAAATTCTTGGGAAGAAGTCGATGCAAATGAAAGCCAAAACCAGCTAAAAAACTGGCAGCTGTGATTTCATGTTGTTTTGTACATACACGTAATATCAATAATGTACACAAAAATGTAGAAATGATAATAATGTACAAATGTATATAGCAGAAAAATGTATATTGCAAAAAAAATCAATTTGTACAGTAAAAAATAATCTTTTCATAGCCGAGGAACACCTGTTTGTCCTTCCTTCCTTCCATCTTATTTCCATCTCTTTCCTTTCACCCTTCCATCCTTCTTTCTTCTTTCCATTTCCTTCTTTCCTTCCTTCCTTGCTTAAGTGATGAAGGTTAAATATTATCTAAAGTTGGGATTATGTCTCCTGTGTCAAGAAGGCAGCTGCAATCAAGGCTTTGCTTATTTTGTATATGTGTCACATATAAATAACAGGAAGAACTTTCAATGCACCATCATGGCCAACTATTCTGACATTTTTGACCATATCAGCACCCAGAATTCCTCCAACTTGCAAGGGTGGATAAACTATGCAGCCTCAATTCCAGTGCCAGGAGGAGGAGGAGGAAGAGTAGGAGGAGGAGGAGGAGAGTTGACCCTTCTCTTTTTCAATCTCAACCTTCAGCTCAAGGCAACTCAATTGGGTTTGTCAAGCCATGTGCAAAGCTGCAGAAGGCTCACTGGGGGGATTAAGTTTGTTTTAACCATCTATCCTCACTTGTGAAAATACAACCTTCCAAGGCTCAGGAGATACTTCAGAATGCAATTGCTTGGGGTTTTACTTTCAGTCAGGCTTTAAATCAGTTTGTCAGGTTGCTGCCTGATTTTTTGCTCAACTTGTAGACTTTTCCTTCATCTCAACTTCCTGAACATTTCCCAGAGAGGCTGTGATATTTTTTTTCCAATGCCTTTTATTTGCAGAACGTTATTTTTTGCTGCCCAGCTGTCTTCAAGCAGGGAGAGGCACCACTGTAACTTAGAAGATCCTGGAAATCAATTTAATTATCCTACCTAAAGAAAAGAAGACCCCTCCCTCTTTCCATGTTGACCCACTTCACTGTACACTTGGAGGTTAAAAATGTTAGCAGAATGGGTCCAAAGGCAGAGCAAATGAATATTTTAATCTAGCATTCGAGGATTAGGAAGGTGGAGCTTCCATTCTCCTTGACAAGTCCTGAAATCACATGACTTTCTTTTCATTCTGAAAGTGTGTAAAATGCCATATTTTTATACATCTTTTGTAGCCTGATAGTTTTGTCTTCACCACCTTGTGAAGTTGGAAGTGATTGAAAGAGAGAGCAGTTTTGGCTGCTAATTGCCATTTAAATAAAAGAGCCGAGAGACAAAACTATTCCTTCCACCAAGGTTGGAGAGACATTGGAGACAGACATCCTTTAAGTCCAGTCATGGACTTCCATAGAGCAAGATAGAAGGTTGAGCTCAACCCTGGTGGCTTCACGGAGAGGTCCATGTAGGCCAGGGGTGACCACCCTTGGGAACTTGGCATGCATGACTTCACCTCCAGAGTTCTGATTTAGGGTTTTTGGCAGCCGTGTGGAAGGAGGTTCCCATGGTTTTCTTTTGGGGTGGAACTTTGCACTTCAGCCTCCAGGTCTCCTTCTGCTTAGCTTGTGGATCCAGACAAGGTTGGCCAAGTGCTATTATGTGACTAGCTAAAGCTGTGCTGCAGTGCTCCCTCTTCCAAACTAGATCAGTTGCATTTCCTTGAGGAAACAATGACTCCTTTTCAGCATGAGTACTCTCTGTGTTGACCTGTGCCTGTTGCCCTATTCATGTGATTCTCCTTCTGTTGGAAAGGCCATCGATCAAGTTGAAATGCAGACAGAACAGATCCAAGGCATTTTTATGGTGGAATCAGGATAATGAATGAGAAACTCTGTGCTTATGTTAGTTTTGGCTCAGATGTTGCATTTCATACGAAACTAGGAACGCCAGCCGAGCCAGAGAGATGGGGAGATGGAAAGAAACGTTGAAAGCTTCCAGTTGGATATCCGTTCAGGGTACGGAATGGTGGTTGGAACGTCACTTGGTGGAATTCAACAAAGAAGGATTAGTGGTCTTGATTAGCGCCATCGTTTTCATGAAAAAGGCCACAAAGGGACACTTTATCATGTTTGGTGGTCATATAATAAGGCCAAAACATTTCGGATACAAATATATTCATAATTCAGACGATTTTAGAGATTACAGTACAACTGAAATCAGAAGCTTTTCTTTTTGGATTAATGACAGACAGCTGGAAAGAAAAGTCACGAAACTTTGTTTTTGTTAACTACAGCAGGGTTATTATATGCTCCAGAGTGGAAAGGTTCAACTTTTCCCACAAAGAATGGTTGGTAAAGATGGTGGGACTTGCAGAGATGGCTAAACTTACTTCGTTAATTACAAAATAGACCATATTTATTGCTGACTGGGAACCCCTTCTAGACTTTTGGCATGAAACAGAAAAAATAATAAACTGATGATTTATGGTTTTGATGATTCACAGAATCATGATAAGAGAAAAGAGAGAGAGCTTTTATTTTTGTAATCATAGAATAAGTGACAGTGTGATCCTGCTTCTATTTGCTGAAAAGAAAATCAGAAGCTTCTTTATATTTCTTTTATTTTTGCATTTTTGTCTGTCTCTTTTCCTTTCCTTTCTTTATATTAGTTTGAATCTTCTTTTTAAATCTTCTAATTATATACGTACATACTATACACACACACACACATAAATACATAAACCCACGCATATATTTATATATTCCTCCTTTATATATATATAAATATAGGAGGAATATATGAATATTTATATATATATAAAGGAGGAAGCTGCCAGCATTTGAGGGAGCCTGCAAAATCTCTTCTCTTTCAGAAGTCCTCTTCCAGGACCACCAACTTCCTCTAAAGGGTCTCAAGGGAATTGATAGGCAGATAAAAACTGATCAGCTAACCTGCTTTGATGTAGATATCAGAGGGCTTTAGCTGTTTCAGGTGGAGCTGCCGTGACCTCTCAGGGGGGCAAGTGACTGTGACAGAGAAAAAGCAGTGTCCTCGGAAGAGGGGATGGCAAAGAAATGCAGGCGCAATCTGAACTTTCCGAAAAACGAAAGCTAGGCAGGGAGAAAAATAGGGGAACGAAGGGTGGATCAGAGGACCATAAAAGGAAAAAAGAAATCTCAGAGAAGGAGTTGAGGTGGGCTTCAGGATTTGGGGGGGTCCCCCCATCATCCTCGGTCCTTTCTCAGGTGGAGTGGACTCTTGACAGCATCTCTGTTTCCCTGACATGATGTTAGCCTTGCAAGGTAGACCAGATATGACGCACACGCAGAAGAACCAGCTCTCCCTTTATTGTCAAGTCACGTTAATGGGACGGTGAAAGTCTGGAAGCCCATCTCCGCCCCCCTCTCCTTTACAGCGCAAGAAACCAAGGAGGGTCCCTTCTGAGGCATTTGCTGCACTCCCTTCCTTCAGCTGCCTCTTATCCAACGTTTCCTAGTCTGTGGTTCCCCCTCCTGTCTCCCAAGGTCATTCCCACATACACACTAGCACGAGGAAGTCTAATACTCATGCAAGTGTGGGAAAATGCTTAGGTGGGGCACAGACACATCTGGGGTCCAAAAAATCATGATGGCAGTTTACAGTTTAAGCATAGCTGCCATTTTGACATATTGGACTGTACGCTGCAGATAAACCCTGGTGGTGGACTAGGTTCTTAATTACTTTAACTTTAGTCATTAAAGTGATGATAATTCTCTGTCCTGAAGCAACTGATGGAACAATGGAAAACAAAGCGCGAGAAGGAGGGAAAAGGAAACCCAGGCACACATGCTTGGAGTTTCCTGTGACATTTAGCTGTGTAATATAACACCAACCGTGTTTGAAAAGAGCAACATGAGAAGTTTGCAGTGTTAAGAGGAGATGATCAGGCCAGTGATTGTGCAGAGGTGAAAACACAAAGATGCTCTCGGGCACCTGAGTTTGTGGCACAAACTAGCTCCAGATCCACACCCCGCCATGGAAGCTCTTTGTGTGATTTTGGCCACTCAGCAATGTTCCACTCAATCCAGGATTGTCGTGGGAGAAAATTGGAGGCAGAAGAGCTAACGTCACCTAGCACCAAGCCAGGCCAGCTTTTGAAAGGCTTCGTTGCAAAATCTACACTTCAGGCCACCATCTTTAAAAACAAACAAACAAAAAACCAGGAAACAAGCTGTCCCGTCTTACTCTGGGTGTGATGGGATGAGAGAATAACCTTGAGGAACAGGAAGAAGAGCTGCAGCCAAGGCAACAGTCAGAGAAGAGAATCTCAGTCCGAAATCTAACTTGAGAGAACATCTCGGACTTGACCCTCTCTCTAGTTCTCTTTGGGGTGAAGGCAGGGAGGGGCGGCACATTCAGAGTTGTACGATTCTGTTGTCGTGAGCCCGTAAATAGTTTTTGAAGGCGCAGTAGCGTGAGCGGTTGAGATGCGCGGCTTGATGGCTGGAAGGTCGGCGGCCCAAGTTCGGGACCTGGCGCTGCCGCGCAACAGGGCGAGCTCCTGTTGCTGGTCTCAGCTCCTGCCAACCTGGCAATGCGGAAGCGTGCAAATGCAGGCAGATAAATAAGTGCCACCTAAACTGGTGGGAAGGTAACGGCGCCCACGGGCCGTTGGCATCTAGTCATGCCGGCCACATGGCCACGGAAGCTCTTTGGACAAATGCCGGCTCCTCAGCTTGGAAACAGGATGAGCACCGCTCCCTCGGCTGGCAGAGAAAGCTTTCCCTTTCTACAGTAGGTCGTCTTAGTCTCCGTGACCTGGAGACCCAAGTCTGGGCTGCCTCGGAGAGCCGATGCGCGGCTCTCTCACAAGCACTGGCACCGCTCCTGTTCCCTTTCTCCCTTTCTGGAGCAGAATCCAGTCGGGCTCAGTTCACTTGCCCTGTCCTCGAAATCCCCAAATCCTCTACCCCACCTGATGGTACAACTTTCAGCTTGGCACGGCTGCCGTCCCCAAGTGTGTGTGTCTGTGCGTCGGTGTGCCTGCCTGTCCATCTGTCTTCAACAGGTCTTCAAAGCAAACTCCTAGGTCTCGATTTTAGTCCGATAATTAATGAGCGCAAACCTTCCCCTGGCCTTTCTCTTTTAAATATGCTTCTCTCCCTTTTTCAAAAAATGCTATATTTCTTTTCACTCTGAATATGGATGAGTTTGTGCTTTGCAGGGCAGCCTGAGCACCATCCGTCAACTTGATCACGCAAAGCCTCTGTTTTTTTCATGGGCATCCTGCACGGATTTCAAAGCTGTGAGTCACCCTCTCCGCCGGCTTCCCTGAGGAAGGCAGAGATGGAAAGAGAAAGAAACAAAGGGAGGAACAGGTCTGGCATTTGGTCTCGTGCTCCACGCATTGGGGTTCTTTTATCATGTGCTCACGGTCAACGAACAGCAGTAGTGGCCCAGCTGACGTGGGCCTCCTCTTTGGCTGAGATGTCCTTCAGGAGGACCCATTTGACCGTGGGCCTCAATAACCCAGAGAGGTGATGAACTTCCCTTCTCTTGATTGGTTGAAATAAAAGGCTGGACAACCAACTTTGGGAATGTGAGAATAAGGGAAGGAAACCACTTTTGTTCTCCTCCCCAAAAATTGCTCAGGTGGGGGCGGAGCTCATCCCACGCTCGCTTTTACCATCAGAAAAACATCTGAACTCTTTATAGTTGTCCACCTCTCCTTGCTCAGCCGTTGCATCCCCTTTTTACGCCTGGATTTCAGTAAAAGGCTCCTTCATGAGAAAACGTTTACCCCCATCAGTAGAATATGAAAAATCCCTCAGTTTTCTCGGTCCTCAAGGTTGTTTTCTTGCACAGAGATCTAAGAAGAGACTTTGGTTGACTTCTTCCTTCTTTCCTTCCTGGTTCGTGCACATTCGGTCCCTTTCTCCACCCGCGTGACCGGAAAGTATTGGCTTTGTGGTTGGCTGGAGGAAATCAGGGAACGGACGAAAAGGGACGTGGCAGAACTTCGCTATGAAGTTATTTTCAGAAGCAGGAGAGGCCAAATGAGGAGACCGGCTGAAAAATCTGCCGCGTTGGAATAGTGACATACGTGAAAGGGCTTCACCGGGAGAGCTATAACCTCCTTCTTGATTATTTTGATCCTCTTCCACAGGGGGCCCAAAGGCAACATTTGACCCCAACACATCAGTGAGGGCGCATGTTTTCGTTAAAGTCCTTCACGACAGTACAGCCTCTTTCATGTGATCGCAACCATCGCCCAACGTTTTAAATAAATCACATCTGGATTCTCCTTCATAAAGGAGATTTAGGATTATGCCACAAGGATTAAACCCAGACTGAGATTTTTCAGGACGCCGCGCGGCTCCGTCGGCTCTGCTCCGTCGGAATGCCTGCTTCGTGATGAGCAACTGGTGTTGGGTGGACAACACATTCAGGTAAATAGCTCTTTCCCGAATGGGCATCATCTGCAGGTAATTATCACTATCTGGAATTCCAGTGTTTCCTTGTCCTCTGATTGTGCCTTGCACCTCCTTTCTCCCTCTCCTTGGCAGCCACGAATGTCTTTGTCCCCATATCCCCAGATTTCAGTCCCCTCTTCAGACGAAGTCAATAAAGAGGTACCACCTCAGTGGGAAGGTAACAGCGCTCCGTGCGCCTCGGTGTACAGTCATGCCGGCCACATGACCACGGAAGCGTCTTCGGACAACGCTGGCTCTTCGGCTAGGAAACGGAGGCGAGCGCCGCCCCCTAGAGTCGGACACGAGTGGCAGGGGACATCTTCTCCTTTACCTCCGACAAAGGACAAGGGAGTCCACGGAAGCTCATGCTACGGTCCATAACGTAGCCCTTAAAATCCCACAAAGCATTTCCTTGCTTTTGTTCAGCCACCAGAAACCCCAACTTGGGAGGCCAAGTCTGTGCCACCATGTCACTGGCCCCCTAAATGCTGATTGGGATAAGGATCAAAAAGTCTCTTAGGCCCCAGCTTTGGGGTGAGATTAAAGGAACTTGTCATCTCCAAGATGGAAAAAGCCAAAATGGAGAGGCAGTAAAGAGATGATGCCAGGATGTAGGATCTGGAGAAGAGGCCTGGGAGAGTAGCAGAAAAAATAAATAATCCCATTATCTCAGATGAGTCTAGCCTTTGATCGAGGCTGCTCTCCCGGTTTAAGCATTTTCTTCTCCCTTTTCTCTCAATCACTCTTATTTCCACCCCACAAGAACCTTTCGTTTTGCTTCGCCATTCTTCAGAACCAGTTCAACGTCCTTGTGGGTGACATTTGCCTTTCCCTAATTCGCACCTTCCACATCGACTGATTTTTTAGCAGACATTTATACCTTCCATAGTTTGGGGAAGACTCACAAAGTAGCGTCGACAAATGCAAAACAAACAAAGGCAAAGCTAAGAGGCCAGCCATTTTGAATCGGGGGCGAAGCTTCGGCTGTTTGTCCATTTGGGGGGGTTTTAGGTTTCTATTTCTGCAAGCACGGCAGAAACACTTTTCTCCATTCCTCCCTTGGTGCTTCTTTCAACCGGAGAATTCATGGGACTGGAAACGGTCAATGCTTTGAAAGTATGCGCACCGGCGATGCGTGTTTTGGTGCATTCCCCGGACAGATCTGCGGTTGTCCTTTGCGAGGTGCATGTTCTCCGTTGCGCATTTTTGTGCCTGTTTCTCCTTGTCTGTTCCTGGACTCCTCTCTCTCAAAGGGCTGCAGTTTTCACACACGGGAGAGCTGCACGTGCCTCGGGATGATGTCCTTTCGACGGGCTTGTTGCTGCGGCTCAGAAGTGCGAAGTGCGACGGTTTTGCACTCAGCCGTGAGCCGACGTTTCCCCCTCTGATTCTCACCAGGCGGAGAAGATACAGCCCCCTTGATGCTCAAAGCCACCCGCACCCTCGGCTAAAATATGCCGTTGAACCCGATTCGGAGCTGTGGAACGTACAGACCCGTAACTTGAGACCCGGGGAGCTCGGACGGACGCTGGAAACCGCCCAGCGTCGTCAGGCGGCAGCTCTGAAGGCGGCAGCGGCGAAAAACGAGTCAGCGCCGGCGAGCGTCCCTGGCGACTGCGGGTCGCGGAACTGCAGACCAAGTGCAACGAGATCTCGGCCCGGCCCGAGGCGCCCCCAAGGGCAGGTCAGAAGAAGCCGTCGCTGCGCCCCCAAATGGGGCGCAGCTGCTCATCTCTCGCTGTCCCTTCCTCCCTCTCTCCCACCCTCCCTTCATCTTCCCTCCTTCCCCCTTCACTCTCTCTTATCCTTCCCTCCCTCCTTTCCTCTCTTCCTCCCTTTTTTTCTTGATTGTTCCTGCCTGCCTGCCTGCCTCCCTTCTTTTTCCCCTTCCTTCCTTCCTTCCTTCCTTCCTTCCTTCCTTCCTTCCTTCCTTCCTTCCTTCCTTCCTCTTCCTTCCTTCCTCTCTTTCTCTCTCTCTCTCTCTTTCTTTCTTTCTTTCTTTCATTCATTTCTTTCCCTGCACTGTATCACTGAGTGAGGCATGTAGGATGAGGCAGGGATGGAAAGGCTCATGGCCTCACTATCAGCTCTCAGAAGCAGAGAGATCCAGATCCATGTTTTATTGTGTCATTCCCCCCATGTATGAGTTTTTACATGCAGTATTTTCTACCCCTGTTTTTGAGGGAGGAATAAATGTCTCTATTTTTAGAAAATTTATATCCTTTATGGTGTTTTTGTTTCAGTTATTTATAACGACCTCATAAATGTCTTAGTCCTGATTCAGGACTTTGATGTGACATCAAATAGTGGAGAGTTTTACATCAATCAGTTATAATTTATGTAGAAGTAGTAAAAGAAATTGAAAAAAAATTGGAGGAGTTGGAAGCAGCAGCTCATGGAAGCTCAGGAAGTCCTACATCCATTGCTGTCTTTTAAGATAGGCAGTAAGATTCTTCAAATTTTAACTCCAAAATGGTCAACATTGGGAAGGGGAGGGCTAAACAGCAAGCAATAATGGGAGAATGCCACTCATATGCCCACCGCAATCACACACACACACATAATATGTTTGTGTAATTTTATTTCTTTATTTTTTTTATTTAAACAAGCAGTACATAACTTTAGAGAGACACACAGTCATGTGTTCATGGTTCATTTGGAATTATTATCTTGCTCCAACCCAAGGAGCTTGCACCATTTAGAGCAAGTAATCTGTCTATGACTTACAAGGCTTCAGACGACTGATTTGGCTGATGGTAAGTGTTCTCTGTAAGTTCTTACATACACAGTTGGAAAGTTGACATTCAAATCTTGACTTCTTCTGTATCAACCTTTCCATACCTACATAATTCCCAAAGTCAGTCTTTACATACCTCACCTTCACCATACTTCAATCAGAAAGATGTCCAAGAGGAAGCAGATTAGCCTGGCCCTTTTCATTCAGCATTCAGTCTTGGTGATGGGATAACATCCAGCATCCAGTATTTCTCCCAAGCATTCAGCACCTCTGCCTTAGGCAGTCCTGCCTTCTCAAACCAGACATTTACCCTAACTCTCTCCCTCTATCCCTCATTTGCCACACAGACACACATTCTCACCCAGCTCGCTGGGGAGGGCACTTCTCATACAACAAGCTAAAGGAAGGCAGAAACAATGCCCTCCCCCCCTTACTGTCTCTCGTCTGAGAAGGGCAGACACACTTGCACTTTCAAAGCTCTCCAGATGATGATGACTAGTCTTCTTCCCCAAAATGGAAGTCCATTGAATCTGGCCTATAGTACTAACACCAGGCAAGATCCAGTCTTTCTAAAGTCCAGATCCTAGTAGAAAGGAACAATCCATAGTTTTGAGTTCTCCTTTTCATTCTTAACTTCTTTCTTCATTAAACAAAAGTCCAAAGGTATTAAGAGTACACAAATTTATTTCATTCAAATATATGTCGGCTTTCCAATATTTCATTTAACTCAAGGCAAATACAGATAGTGGTTTGTTTTGCTCTCCATTTATGTTGCCCAAATTCATATGAAAAGTTTGATGATCATCCTCTCTCTGTGCTGTATTGCTTTATTTCATGTTTGTCTGTGAAGACTCTCACTCGTCCAGGGTAATTGCATCGCAACAAAGTTTAAAAAAAAACAAAACAGGCATCTGCACTGGATTTTTCTCAAGTCGAAGACGTTTCACCTTTAATCCAAAAGGCTTTCTCAATTCTGAGAAATGTTTATTTCATGTTCCCTTTTATGAACTAAGATTTTTTTAAAAAAATAATAAAACAGCAATTGATAAAAGTAAAGAAGGAACCTAAAATATCCTTAATTTTAATGGCATTAAAATATATTAATACAGAAACAGATCTCAAGAGAAAGAAAAAGGTAGCTGAAATCTATCAGAAGTTCTTAATGAAAAAAAAACTCTAATGGGCAGCATGCATACCAGGAGAACTGGAGACCCCTGGGAAGGTTCCCTCTTCAGCCTTCAGAAGGAAAGGTCGTCTGGAGAAAAGCCTTCCCACGGATCTCAGCGCACTGGCAGTCAACAGGCTTCCAGGTCGCCAGTTCCCAAGCTGGGATGAGCTTTCAGAGAATGCTCAGGAACATATTTAACTCCGATATTAGAAGAGCTATTAGGCTTGATCCAGCTAAGGACGTTGCCTAGGAGCCCTCTACGGAAGAATCATAAAGCCTATAGCAGCCTCTGTTCCATGATCCTGAATTTGATCCTGAAATTAATGCTGTTTATTTTTGCATTTGTACCTTTTCTTTTCTGAGAGCTCAAGCAGGCGTGCATGCAACCAGAAAAATGGCATGAGGGAGAAAGCTACTGACCCCAAGTCACCCAACGAGCCCTGTATGACTGGTTGCCGCTGTCTTCCTTCATCAGGCAGAGGGCATGGAAGACTGGCCAGGCTCCTCCATTCAAAGGATTAGCTGGCTCTTTAGCAAAAGCTGCTTCTCGGCTTTTGCAATTTTAATATGTGTGGACTTCAGCTCCCAGAATTGGTGGCTTGGGAATTCTGGGAGTTGAAGTTCACATATCTTTAAGTTGCCAAGCCTGAGAAATGCTGATCTAAATCTAAAGCATGAAAAAAAAAATGCTGCATTTTTCTTTGAGCAGTTTTCATTTGGTTTGATAAAAGATAAACTGTTCTTCAAATTTCTTTCAGAGAACATAATTTGGGTGAAATTCTCAAGAGATACTTTGTTATTAAATAAGTGCAAAAATCCATTTCATTAATGAGAATTCTATCAAAATTATCCTTTTCTTTGAAAGATATGAAGATATCGTTCTTATTCACAGTGCTGGCTGAGGGCTTGTCATTACATCTAATACTCACAGTCTTTGTCTCATTCTCAGACATTTGTGAAGGTGGCCTAATTTCATTGTTAGCTGTTGCAGTTTTAAAGTAGTGTTCTCTGTCTTCTCCCAACACAGGTGCTGGTATAATAAAGATCTACGATGCCTCAGTTACAGTCTTGGTGATAATGCAGCCACAGGCAGACATCTGACCAATTCTGATTGACCAGCTGAGGCTACAGCGACTCCTCTCCAGTCCCTGGATACGGAATCATTTGATTTGAGCTGCAGAGGACGATGGACATCTGATCTCATAGAGCATCTACCTGCGTAATACCTGATGTACACTTTGCAAAGCATTAGTCAAGTACTGATGACAGCAAATCTGATCTAGTGGTTAAGGCACCATGCTAGAAACTGGGAAATTGGGACTTCTAGTCCCACCTTAGGGACAAATCCAGCTGGGTGACCTTTTCACATCCTCCTAGCCAAAGGAAAGAAGCAGGGGCAAATCGCCTGTGAAATCTTACCAAGCAAACTGCAGTCCTCAGCACCAAACAATGACCGTAAGCATGTGCGTATGCATGCACACACACACACACACACAAAGAATCAGGTATTACATGAACTCCTTATATACATTAGAATTTTGGAAGAAAGAAAGAAAGAAAGAAAGAAAGAAAGAAAGAAATAAAGAAAGAAAGAAAGAAAGAAAGAAAGAAAGAAAGAAAGAAAGAAAGAAAGAAAGAAAGAAAGAAAGAAAGAAAGAAGAAAGAAAGGAAGGAAGGAAGGAAGGAAGGAAGGAAAAGAAAGAAAGAAAGGAAGGAAGGAAGGAAGGAAGGAAGGAAGGAAAAGAAAGAAAGAAAGGAAGGAAGGAAGAAAGGAAGGAAGGAAGATCATCGAAATGCAGAAAAACAATATAAAACAAAATTAACAACATATCCAATAAGGTCAACCTTAGCTGTTAAAAGGGGCTAAACAAAACATGTCATTTGTAATGGTCTGTGGAAATGACTTTGTGAGACAGGAGGATAGATAAAAAGTCAGGTAAAAGGTCAGGTAAAAGGCAACTTAGCCTGCAGCAGCAATGTGGGGGGGCAATGGCTCAGATGAGACCCCCCTTGGTTTCTTGGCTGCCAAGGGAACCAATGAGAAACGTACTTTCAGACTTGCAAGATTCTGTTAATGTCACCTGACAATTAAAGGAAAAGTAGCTCATCTGGCTGTGCTTCTTGCCTGCACAGCTTTCAAGACGTGACAACTTTATATAACTAACATCATTCCAATGACCAGTAAAAAGAAGACCACAACTAATATGAAAACTATGTAAATACAATCACATTAGAATGAAATCTTAAAAAGCTTTAAAAGCTGCGCACAAACAATCAAAAGTACAGAGTATAAAAAAGCAGTACATTTAGAAAACCAGAAAATTATTCAAATGGGGATAAGGAAAAAGAAACTAAGGACAATACCATCAGCTAGCAGTTAATAGTAATGCTTATCAATGTTGTGTTCAGGTTTACATGATTTAAAAACCTTTAAAGGAAATTGATTACTTTGATCTGCACATTGATATTGAAGATAAAACAAATCTGGATGCCCAGGGCTATAGGTGGGGCCCCTTTTAATTAGAGAAGAGAGACGTGGCAATACTGAAAAAATGAGAGGAGGACTCATTAAGACCCATTTCTCAGTGTCTTCATAAGGGCCTATTGAAATATTTCCATTTTAATGCAACTCTTGGTAACCCTTTGAAAAGGCCTTGATAATGTTGAACTCTTCTACATTTTGAGATGTCCATCGATGTAGCAAGTAATTACCTACAAATGTTCTTCCAGGCAAGCAGCTTTTCAGCAGAAAGCGGTGTTGATCTCTCTGCATTTTGCCTTTTCTAAATGAGCACAGTGGATGCTAGAGGATAAGGACTGCACTGAAAGGTTTTCCCTATTCCAATTCATACCCATTTAATAGATTTTGGAGTACTTTGCAGAGATAAATGTTTTAATCTTACTGTAATTTATAATTTCTTTCTCTTTGCTAGTTGCTGTAAAAGCAGATAAAGCTCACTTAAGACCAACCAGAGTCAGAGACAATAAAATTGTATAAAGGAGTAGAAGGTATCTTTGTGTACCAATTTGGGGAGCAGTAACTAAGATGCTTCCTCCCAGTGAGGCACCACCATGATGTGTTTGGGGGGCTTGTGAACTCTGAAGAAGATGAGAGCTATGTCGGAGGCTCAACCATACTGGACAGGTCTCATCAGAGGAGCCAGATAAAGAGTGTCTCCCTCCCATAAAAAATATGATGACACACAATTTACTGAAACTTATACTGTTCTGGTGCATCTGGTGAAGGGACTCCACTGGAGAAGGAAATGGCAACCTACCCCAGTATCTTTGACAAGAAAACCCCATAGACAGCAACAAAAGGCAAAAAGATGGGACACCAGAAGAAGAGCCTCTCACATCGGAAGGAATTACAAGGAGCTCCAGGAAGACTGAAGTGGCTGGGCCAAAGCTGAAAGGATGCTCAGCTGTGGATGTGAATGCAGGTGAGAGGGA
>JANHZU010003436.1:13525-23910 GCA_032468055.1 Acrochordus granulatus
GCACAGAATTGTTGGCATGAATGTACATTTTAAAGACATATTTCTGATAAATTATAACAAATGAAAACAATAGCTATTTATTGAAAATATCTGGTGCTGCGTGGCTTCTTTGATAAATGGTTATTTTGATAAAAGTGGCTATTTTGCATGTCCCTTTTATATGGGAATAAATAATGGACATAAATGTTTGCTCTGGTAATTCACTGAGATTTCTTGGTTGCCTTTAAATTTATACACTGGGCAACAATATTTTTTCAAAAGTTTGCTTCCTGAAAAACTTTTGGTGATTATTTATTTGATTTTAATCCCACCTTTATTATTTTTACAAATAACTCAAGATGGCTAATACATCCAGCACACCTTCCTCCACTTATTTTCCCCACAACAACAACCCTGTGAGGTGAGTTGGGTGAGAGAGAATGACTGGACCAAGGTCACCTAGCTGGCTTTCATGGCTAAGGCGGGACTAGAACTCATACTTTCCCCCCTTCTAGTCTGGAGCCTTAACCACTAGACTAAACTGGCTTATGATAGACCCCTTCAAACTGAACACAGATATAATTTCAGAAGGGCTATATCATGTAGGAATCTTGAGAAATATGAAATTAACTTTTAATGACTATAATATTTTAATTGCATGATATTTCAGACATGCTGCATGAGTTCAACAGGGCTAAAAGCATTTTGCTGCTGATTTTCATTTGTACTGAGTGTCTGATACATCTCACTGCAGTGTCTAATAATAGTTAACGAGCATTGATGGATTCCAGTTGCCCTAATACAGTTTTTCCATTGTGGGAATGTCACAGCGAAAATTTTCATCATATTCATCTCTGAAAGCACTTAGAGTTTTGTGAAAAAAGTCCAAGTGTGAATGCAGAAAATGAATCTTCAATGACCATCTTCATGCATTGTACGCCATAAGAAGTTTGTTAACCAATTGCATGTAGTTCAGTGCTCTTTCAAGAAAATTTTCAACAACACTTTTGAATGTTTTTTCCATTGGCTCCACTGAACAGATCTTTGAACCACTTGTCACTGATGACATATCTGATCGTGGAACAATTTCTGTATCAGTTAATCTTGGAAACTTCTGTCTCAAATAATGAAAACCTTCACCTTCCTTGTTCATCAGCCTGAGTTTTAGATGAGATGAAGGCAACAATATATTTGTTGGGTCAATATGGTTTATGTGCCACATTTTCCTGTCCTGGACCCAAATTTTTTCAGAGTGGCTTTTCTTTTTAATGTAACGCAACTCTCTTGCAGGACTGTCCTATTCGCATATATAACAACAGTACTTGGTGTATCCGAGCTGCATTCCATCAGCAGAGTCACTATTTTTCGATCTCCACAGATATTCCAGTTGTATATGGTGTACTGGATATGCTTCAACAACAGTTCCATGTTTTTGTATGTTTCTTCATGTGCATCATAGCCAACAGGTACAGAAGGGTGTTTGCAAAAGATTTCTATGAAACAGTATGTTGTAAGTTAAATTATTTTTGTGATTATCAACCAAATATCTATTGAGAGGCATGATAGTGCAAGCAGTTAAGAGCTCGGTTTACCAGCTCTTAGCAGCCCAAGTTCAAGACCTGGCATTGCCATGCAGCAGGGTGAGCTCCTGCTGTTCTGCCCCAGCTCCTGCCAACCTAGTGGTTCAAAAGCATGCAAACGAGAGTAGATAAATAGGTTTCCCGTACTCTGGCGGGAAAGGTAGCAGTGTCCATGTGCCTTTGGCATCTAGTCATGCTGGCTACATGACCATGGAAGTGTTCTCGGATGAACACTGGATCTTTGGCTTAGAAATGTTGATGAGCACCACACCCTAGAGTCGGTCAAAACTGGCAGGGTAACCTTTACCTTTTATCTATGAAATACTGCCAAAAGTGTTCAAGGAAGCAAAATCTTTGTAGTCCTAATCTACTACCTTGTCTCAAATGCATAAAGTGTCAATCTAAAAATTGCAGAAAACTATCTGTAATGATTTGTCAGTTAGCTAGTATAACCCATTATATGTTTCAACTTCAGCACTATACAAGCACTTTATGCAGTTTCTGTTCAAAGCAACTGATCAGTTACTGGAAGAGACTCAATTTAATTGTAATGTTTTCATTACTTTAATACTTTCTAAGTGTCACTGCCATCCTGGCTGGGGAATTCTAGTAGTTGAAGTCCACATATCTTAAAGTTGCTGAGGTTGAGAAACATTGGTCCAGACCAACTCTTTTATTGTCAGCTCATTTATAGCAGCTAACATTTATTGTGAGGCTACTGGAAATCCATCAGAGGCAATGTTGTAATATGTCGCTCTCTAGCAAATAATTTTCTTTATATCCCTAAACAGACAGCTCTAATTATAGTTCTGGTGCTTTGAAACAATGCCTCTAATTTTTAAATATTTTTTACACAAAGCATTTCCCCCTACTAAGCTAATAATAATGATTTTCAGTACAAAAGATATGAACAGGTATCCACTTTATTTTTAAAAAATAGTAAAGTCAGTTTCCATCTAAAGCAAACACAGTACCTCAGATTAACCTCTCCCCACAAGCAGTTTGAAATGTCTTGTCAAGATTGCTTCAAAAAAATGCATCTTTAAAAATGCAGAGCATTTTGCCAAAAGCCATCCCTTTACTAGAGACTGTCTTTTTCTTAATATGAAACAGCTTTGTAAGGCCAGGTTTAAATGCTGGAAAAAAATCTTTGCTGGGTTTAATGCTTTCCATAATTCAAAATCTTTTCTCTAAGTCCACATAGTTATATGAATTGCTAAGCTTCTGCCAGATGGCTGCAAGCCTGAGTTTTGATTGCTATCAGTGCTTTCTAACATGGAGCCATAACATCTATTTTGGGTATCTTGTAAATATCAACAGTAAATGATAATTTGCAAGTCTAGGAGAATTTTCCTATGTTGCCCAGGGCAAATGATTAGAAGGCAACTCAACAGACAGAAGTTTTACTAGTCTGGATAGGTAATAATATTACTACTATCATAACAGTTCAGGATTAAATGTTATATTGTATAGCAACATACATTTAACAAGTTCAAAGAGCTTCTTCTCCTGAGCATTCTTTATAACAGAGGAGGGATAGGCAGGAATTTTCTTCCACTTCTATGAAAATCCAGTCGTGATCGAAGCACTGGAGAATTTCAGAAGAAAAAAAATGTATGAAAGGGATTCTTTCCCATTTCCTTTCTTGTCTTTGATGCAAAGTGCCCCTTCCTACAGTTCCATAGTTGCTTTCCTATGGACGAGTTAATGCATGGAAAGATCTCAGGGGGAAGAGTGTTCTAAAAAACAGGCATTGCTACTGAAAAAATGCAATCCTAGGTCCCATAGATGGCAACATTTGAGTGATGGTACCTGGAATATATCCATCTTGTCAAATGTCATGGAGTATGCAGATAAACCCAGATGGAGGTTCTCCATAAGTATCTTGGCCCTTTTAAAGCCTATTTAGGGCTTTAAAGGTGATAACTAGCACCTTGAATCATACCTGGAAGAAATTGGCAGCCAGGGCAGCTCCCACTGGTGTAAGATGGGAAAACTGTGAGGTGTCTCAAACTGCACGTTCGGCTGCATTCTGGACCAGCAACCCCATAGAGAGTGCATTGCAGTAATCCAGCTTGGTAAGTGATCAGGATGTGAGTTATAGTGAGCAAGGCCTCCTGGTCCAGAGATGGATGCAACTGGTGCCCCAAAAAAATCTGTGCAAAGGAGGCTATCAGCTGCTTTTTAAGCAGGAGCCGTGAGTCCAAGATGACCTCCAAATTGTCAATCAGTTCCTACCACAGAGGAAGGAGAACTACTATAAAACATTGCCCATTCCCCAGCCCCCGGTCAATGGTTTTGAAAGCTATTGAAAGATCTGGGAGGGCCAGAATATAATCTTGAAGAAATGGCTAGTGGGACCCTTCCCCTTTCACTAAGGCAAGGTGGCTGGGTAGCTTTGCTTTTAAGAACCTAACCTGGGCCAACTATGATATCAATTGAACATTAAATCTGTAAACTATCTAGATATTCTTTATTGCTTGCTGCAGGTGTGATTATATTGGCTTTTATCTGCTCCCTAACTTAGCATGCAGACACCCAAGCTTGCTATTTTTAAATAAACCATTTTTTCTCATTCTTTTAAAAGCACTTCTTTACTGGTAACATATCTGGATCAGATGCTACATTTCTTAGCGTAGGTATTTTTCAGCTTTGCCTGTTAAAGCCTTAGCTGAATGAGCTTGATGGATGCAGGATGGACTTTGGCAAGTGGCTATATTTACCTAACATATCTATATTAAATGTTGGTGTTTCTTTTGTCGAGTTCCTGCATATATTTTTGCATATACAAAATGCAGATGTAGCTATTGTTATGGAATCACAACTTGCAGCTTAACATATTTTAATTATGTTAATTTTAGAGCAGGAGATCTCCACAGGGAATAAGCTTACTATATGTAATCAGATGTTCTCTGTCAATAATATATTGTGCTGCCTTCTTCTTCATGCAATTTCTTCTACAAAATACCTTGAAGGATGTACACGAGTTAGCGTTGTAAACTTTTTTAAAAAAATATGGTACAGAATGAAATGACATAGAAGTACTTTCACAGTGAAGTGAAGACCATATGGTTTGGTAAAGATGTTTAGGGGGAAACACCTACTTTCAAGAAAAGACACCTGAGCAAAATAAAATTGTGACAATAGAGCCACAATTGACAGAACCAATTTAATTATTTAACTGTGGGAGTCAGGCAGCATACAAATTTAGCAAGTTCTAAACAATGTCTCAACAGCATTAGCACTATCCTCCTCCTCATTAGAAGAAGAGTCAAAGAAGTTACAAAGTTAAAAAACATACTAATATAGTAGCAAGGGTTAAGAAAACAATTTATTGCATTGTTCTTAATCTTAGTCAAGCTGCAAAACGATCTTGGGGTCCTAAGGATTTCTGGGGAGCAAAAGTTTACCTTTTTTTTTTTTTACAGAAAAGCCTTGCTTTTGGCTGATCCCTCCTTAAACTGTTACAAAGGGGACCTCTGAGAGGATGAATAGTTTCTTTCTGGAATAAATGTCCTCCGAATATATAGTATTTCATTGTTGTTTTTAATCCAAGTTACCCTTGAAGAACATGAATAAAACAACAAATGTTGACATGGAAGATAGAAGAACTTAACACCACATACCTAACAAAATATTTTTTCATTCATGCACTTTGAGGATTTGGATATGACATTGTACCAACAACACATTCTCGGCATGCAGGAGATATTAATATGAAATATCTGATTTTAGAAGGACTTTAAACAATGAAGTAGGAAAAGTATATGCTAGAGAACTTGAAAACTGCTGCCAGGCAGAACAGATTTCAAGAGGATGTGTGCTAGTACCAATAGAAAATAATATATGTAGACTTGAACTATGGTGCTCTCTGAGCTTGGTTGTTTTCTTACAGACATTTTGTTACTGGACTAGTGCACTGAAGATGTTATTAAAAATGACCTAGTAAGGTAATGAAATGTCTACAAACAAATAACCAAACTCAGAGAGCACCAAGGACTCCATAGTGTGCTAATAGTTTGACTTGATGCTTATGTGATAAAGAAATATTGGTATATGAACTGTGAAAATGACTGGCAAAATCTCCATTCATCTAACCAAAATAGATGAGAAATTTTTATCTTGAAATGCTTGTTCAACTATGAGTTAATCTTGAAGTACTTTAGATGCATCTGGCAGTTTATTTAAGATAAATTAGTGAATAAGTGGTGGTTGAGGGCCAAAACCAAAGAAACTGTGATATTGTACTCTTAGATGCAAATTCTTCCCTGAAGATGCATTGGCAGCTTAATATGATTCAAGAGTCCCTGGTCAAAATAATGCTCTGCATCTAATATTTTAATCTATTGATTTTAATGAGAAAGGAAAAGATAAGGACCGGTTTAACGTTTTATATGAATATTGTCAATGGGACTCAGAAGCTTGCGCAGTGTGTGAGTTAGAATTGTTTTGCTTACTAAAATCTACATATTCTTATTTTCTTTGCTTCCTTTATGAAGATACTTTTTTTCCTACTGAAAAATTGCTATGAGTGGTTAGAAAATTCATAAAGTATTTTGTCCATGCTCTAAAGCTGGTGCTTCCCTTCTGCATTTTAGTGGAACAGCAACCTCTTCTTCTTTCATCACTGAGAATGATATGTTGCAGTAAAGATTCTACACAAATATGACCACTTGGTTACCCAATTTATTAAAATAATATAATCTGGGCTTTTAAGCTACCCAGCATTTAAAATTTGATCTAGAATCAAATCTCAGTAACTCTGATGCATAATAATGTCATTCTTCAATTCAATAATATCATTCTTCAGAGGAAAAGTGGGAGATTGAATTGCTCACTCTGGCAAACCATGTTGCCTGGGGGAAGCCCTCATAATTGGCATTAAGTTCTTTATTCTTTTCTGTTATGGTTTCAGTGTCTTTGTGACAACGTAAATGTGTAAAATACAATTTTTTTTAAGATAAGAGGCATACAAAATAAGGTTTTTAAAGATGGTCAGTTTGAGAAGCTCTGTTTTTTTATTCATTAGTTTAGATCTTTATAACAGATTTTTCAGATTTCACATGCACCTTTTTCCTGCCATTTGATGAATGATTAACTTCTACATCCTATAGAATGCAGGGGGGGAAATAAAGCCAAATTCTCATGTTCACTGACTGTTAAAATAATTGTTACATGCAACATTTCCTGCTGGGAATAACAGCTGTGACAACTGCTATTTTGCTGAATTGCTAACATAACAAACAACTGTTATAACTGACAATCTGTGATATGGTATCAGCAGATGATAGAACTGAAGTATTTTATTAAAAACACCTTTCTCAAAGAAAAGGAAAAAATGACAAATTCAAATGTAAGCTAAGATCACTGCAATTAGCCATTGCTTGGGGTTATTGCAGTCAGTTTTTTTAAAAAAGCACTTGTACTTGAAAGAGGGACTTTAAGCTCAGCCTCAGCAAGTGCATTGCAGCTTAGACTCAATCACAACTTTTTGGATGACTTCTGTATCATGCTATCAGGTGAGACAAAAGTAGATGGAGGCCTCTTACCTTGAAGCCTAGATCATCTGGCCTCTTTATGTAGAGTTTCTTTACATGAAGTGCAGGGTGGCTAATTTTGTATTTCTCTCTTGGGCTGGATCTCATTAGCCTGGGCTTGACAATGATTCGGTCCCACTTGACAAAATTCCCATTTCCTTCTTAAAATCTACCATGGGTTTGTATTAGATACTCTAGCTGGATTGTTATAATTGACTGATCAGTTAAGCATGCTTGTGATCTTCTCTTGAGGTTTGATTACTTAGGATTGCTTGTGTATATTTTAATTTTAGAACACTCATTGGAGTTTTCTCCAGAAATATCAGGAAAGCAAGCTGCAAAAAACCCTACTCCTACCTCTAGTGCCCTTTGTTGGTTCAGACTTATTCAGAGCATCCAAGAAGACATCTTTGGAGTGAGTAGAATAATCTGATTGTTCCAGGTTTCATACTGGACATTAATTTAAACAATGATGAGATCTTTACTAAGAAAGAATTCCCAGGCTTGTAAGTGCAATATTGCAGCCAGGTTTTAAACCAAGGTTTCAGCCACCTCTTAGCTTTCTATTTCAAGGCCATTCCATCTGCCCTTATTATAGCCATTGGCTTTTTCTTCCTCCATTATGTTTTTTTGGAGAAGTGCTTCTTAATTTATTCCCTCCCATTACAGCTCTGAGAGAACTCTTTTTATTCTGACAATAAGTAAACACATGCAAAGAACAATGCTACTTTTTCCTTCAGAGTTTCAACACGATCTCTGGGTCAGAGAGTAGCCAGCAGACCAACATTAATGTTTCAGCTTTTCAGCTCTTGCCCAATTCAAACAAATTTCTCCTGTGAAAAAATAGTTGCTGACTACAAATAGTCAATGAAGTTTAGGTTATTTCTGAAATAGTATCTGATGACCTGCTTCTGGGTTAGAACTTTCACCAATTGTATTTCCCCAGCCCCTGAAAGATTGCGTTTGCATTTGGTGTTGTGACAGTCTTTATGGCTGGATCTGAATGCCTAACCACGCTCTGGCTGAGCTGGCATCCTAGCATTTTTTCCTAAACTCTCTCCATATGAGAAAGAGGGGACAGAAGGCATTGGAATTGCATAGGACCTGCATGTTTTTTCAGGCTACACTGCTAGTTTTCTGATGAGCAAGCAATATGTACCAATTACAACAACAAAAGCAACTGACATATAAGCAGCTCTTTTTGTGGTCCAAGATCATTGGACATCAGTGATGTTATCTAATAATTGACAGTTATGGGAGTAGGAGATACAACAACCCTTACAAAAATTTTTTAAGCCATGAAGGAAAATACAGCACCTTAGATCCTTTAATATGATTTCAAGGAAGAATGTTACTGCATTATTATAGAGATTCTTTTTTACTTTAATTCCCAGGATATTCAGACACTTTGCCAAATGCACACCATGCACTAAATAAAGCTTTTGTAGTATTTTCAGAAAAAAGAATCAAATGGTTTGCAGCACAGTCAATCTGCAATTGCCAACTGTTTCTTGACTTTGATGAAATGTAAAGATATAAATCATTGTACCTACTATTTTGTGTTCAAAAACAGATCGTGCAGTTTCTGAGTAAACAGTTATCTGTGAAGATAGGGAAACCAGCTTGTAAAAAAGAATTTAAGACTGCACAAAACTCTCCAATAGCTAAAGTTAAAACCATTTAACGGCTAGGAAGGATACATAATTTCAACTTTACAATACTATCTATTCACAAATAGAAAGGTTCCATTTAGTAACAAGTGACAATTTTAACATTAGAAAAACAGTGCTTTTGTAATTAGGCTTTGAAATGGTGGCTTTAAAATAAAGCCTTGATACTATGTGTACTGTGGAACGTACTTGTCAGCCGGAAAGTCAGCAGCCTGAATTTGAGATCCAGGTGACATATAATGGGTTGAGCTCCTGTTACTGCTCCAGCTCAGGCCTAGCAGTTTTAAAGCATGTAAAAATGCAACTAGATAAATAGGTACTGCCTAAATTGATGGGACAGTAACAACATTCCCTGTGCCTCAGCATATAGTCATGCTGGCCACATGACCATGTAATTTGATGTCCTACTTTAGTGTTATTATATAAATTGCAGAATCAGAGTATTGTGTAAAAATATTTTTTTGTCTCAGGCAGAAATATATATCCCTTACTTCTTGGAAAATCACAGGGTCAAATCAAATCAATCTTTATTCAGACCTGCAAAAATCACAGAGTGAAAATATTCCAGTGACCGTCATATCAAACACCATCAATTTCCAGTGTAAACTAAGATGCATATCTTTTTAAAGAGCCACAGTGTGAATGGCCACAGTTCACTGGTTTAGCACCCAGTCTGCATATAGAAACTCCCATCCACATTCAACCCTCCATCATTTGACGGAGGAAAACTGCTGGGGATTCTGAGCACATAGTGAGTGAATTAGAAGGGTTACAGGATTCTCTCAAGTCAATTGGCTCATGTAGTTAAGAATAGTATAGAATAGAATAGAATGTAGTTAAGAATATGTAGTTAGTCATACAGGGAAACAGCAACAGAATAAAAGAAAATAACTGTGTTGCAACACAAAATATTAATCTATGTTTTCCCTCTTTTGGAATTTGGATCAAAGGTGTATATACAGTATAAACTCCTTCCAGTTTTACAGACATGTAGTTGTTGAAAAAGGTGTAGCTATATTATCAAACCAATTTAATTTTATTAACTGTGACAGAGAATATATATCCACATAAAATATATTTTTCAGCTTTTTAAAAAAAGATAATTTTAAATTATGATTCAACATATAACATTTCCTTTTACCTTGTAATATTAAAATTAATCTTGCTTTAATTATCACTGAAAAAAATATTTTTCCTCATTATTTTCAGATGTGATTACCAGATTATTACTGATAGTATTAGCAATAACAATACTATTAACTTGTTTAGCAATGATAAACCAAGATCAATCCTTCATATAGTTCACATTTCATCTTTCAGGCATGGAGCTTAAATATACCTTCAAAGTTTATGCCTTAAAACACAGACAAATCCTCAAAAGTTTGTTTCGTAAGAAATTTGTAGTCCAATTCCTGCTTGCACTAAATTTTTAAAGTTGGTCTGACATAAAAACCAACCTACTTGTGGAAGTTCTTCTTATATATATGTTCATCATTTGATGATTCCAACTTTTGCAAGCATTTTGCAGCAATCTACAGTAACATCCCTCCAGTGAGGCACCACCTTGCTGTGGTTGGGGGGCTTGTGTGCTCTGAAGAAGATGAGAGCTCTGCCAGAGG
>JANHZU010003436.1:62968-73326 GCA_032468055.1 Acrochordus granulatus
CCACCTCCTCTTATTTATTCATATGTGCCACATTACATCATTCAGTTGTAGGACATAGATATGAGATAAGCAGGCAAAACAATCAGGCAAGAGTTATTCATTCCTTATCATGAGCTTCACAGGCAGAGATATCCTCCCAAGTTTCTGATCATCCTGTAAACAAGCCTTCACGGGTATGCCCGGTGAACGTGCCATATCTACAGGAAATGAAGCCTGGTCCAGATAAGCCTGGATGAGATTATCCCTACAGAAGGGCAAAGGCTAACAGAATTTTGTCAAGAGAATATGCTGGCCATATCAAATACACTTTTCCTACAACCCAAGGGGCAACTCTACACATGGACAACACCAGATGGTCAACACCAAAATCATATGGATTATATTCCTTGCAGCAAAAGATGGTGAAGCTCTAAACAGTCAGTAAAAACAAGACCTGGAATTGACTGTGGCTCAGATCATGAGCTTCTTATTGAAAAAAGTACAAAAGTTCAAGTATGACCTTAATGATATCCCTTATGAATATACAGTTGAGGTGAGGAACAGATTTAAAGGATTAAATCTGGTAGACAGAGTGCCTGAAGAACTATGGATGGAGGTGCGTAACACTACGAGTTGTAGCTGCTAAAACTATCCCAAAGAACAATAAATGCAAGAAAGCAAAGTGGTTGTCTGATGGGACTTTACAAATAGCTGAGGAAAGAGGTGCGGTGGTGCAGCAGCTTAATGCCACCAGTTATGTTGACCAGAAATGGCCGGCACTCTGGTGGTTTAAGCTGCAGTTCTGCATGACGGGGTGAGCTCCCATCACTCACCTCCAGCTCCTGCCTACCCAGAAGTTCAGAAGCACATGAAAATGTGAGTAGATTGATGGGTACTTCCTTCAGAGAGAAAAGCTGGCTGGCAAAACGATGGAGCAGAGAGTCGGCATGGAACTTGCCCATCCCAGGAGTGGAGCAGGAGTCTTGGAGGATGCCCTGGATATGAACATCACCAGCCAGCTGAGGAGGGTGGGGTAAATAAAAAATAATGTATAATCTCTAATCTCTGTAAACCACCAAGAGTCTTTGGAAATTGGCAGCATAGAAATGTGATTAATAAATAAATAAAAGAAGGAATGTGAAAGGTAGGAGAGAAAGAAAAAGACATACTAAACTGAATGCGGATTTCCAAAGAAGAGCAAGGAGAGATAAGAAGGCCTTCTTAAATGAACAATGCAAAGAAATAGAGGGAAACAATAGATTGGGAAAGTCTAGAGATCCCTTTTAAAAATGGAGTTATCAAGGGAAAGTTTTGTGTAAACATAAAGGACAAAAATAATCAGGACCTAACAGAAGCAGAAGAGATTAAGAAAAGACAGCAAGAAGATACAGAAGACCTGTAGAAGAAAGATATTTAAATGTCCCTCATAACCATAATGGTGTGGTCGCTGATCGAGAGCCAGACATCCACAAGACTGAACTCAAATTGGCTTTAGGAAACATTACGAACAACAAAGCTAGTGGAGGTAACAGTATTCCAGCTGAACTATTTAAAATCCTAAAAGATGATGCCATGAAAATGCTGCACTCAATATGCCAGCAAATTTGGGAAATTCAACAATGGCTACAGGATTGGAAATATCAGTTTTTGTTCCAATCCCAAAGAAGGGCAATCCCAAAGAATGTTCAGACTACAGTACAATTGTGCTCATTTCACATGCTCAAAATACTACAAGCTAGGCTTCAGCAGTATGTGAACTACCAGAAATACAAGCTGGCTTTTGAAGAGACAGAAAAACTAGAGATTAAATTGCCAACATTTGCTGGATCACGGAAAAAAGCAAGAGAGTTCCAGAAAAACATCTACTTCTGTTTCATTGACTACGCTAAAGCCTTTGATTGTGTGGATCACAACAAACTGTGGCAACTTCTTAAAGAGATGAGAATACCAGACCACCTTACCTGTCTCCTGAGATACCTGTGCTGGTCAGGAAGCAACAGTTAGAACCGGACATGGAACAATAGATTGATTCAAAATTGGGAAAGGAGTACGAGGCTGTATACTGCCACCCTGTTTATTAAGATAGCATATTAAAAAGCAGAGACATCACCTTGCCAACAAAGATCCATATAGTCAAAGCTATGGTTTTCCCAGTCGTAACATATGGCTGTGAGAGATGGACCATAAGGAAGACTGAATGCCAAAGCACTGATACCTTTGAATTGTGATGCTGGAAAAGACTCTTGAGAGTCCCTTGGACTGCAAGGAGATCAAACTGGGCAATACTAAAGGAAATCAACCCTGATTGTTCATTGGAAAGATGGATACTGAAGCTGAAACTCAAATACTTTGTCCATATATTGTGAAGAGAAGACTTATTGGAAAAGACCATGATGCTGGGAAAGATTGAAGGCAAAAGAAGAAGGGGAGCAGGTGATGAGATGGTTAGATAGCATTATAGATGCAATGGGTGTGTATTTGGAAAGACTCTGGGAAGCAGTGCAGGACAGTGAAGCCTGCATGCTGCAGTCCATGGGGTCACAAAGAATCAGACACAACTTAGTGACAAAACAACAAAACACTTTCATTCAAGTCCTTTATAATGAGTGGGCTAGTTATACCGTAAATTTCAGTTGTGTCCTAGACCCTTATAACACAATTATTTTCTATAATGCAGATTATAATATGATATGAATTGAATATGAAGATGTCAGAACTGGCCAAGGGTCAAAGCAATGTTAATCCTGAAGTCTGTAGTTTGACTCAGGTCACAGTAAGATTAATTCTAATGAACTGTTTCAAGATAAGCTATGTTATCATTCCACCAGATAATGCTCTGAATACTCAGAAATATTAGCCTTTTTGGAATATGGGAGACAGGTTAATATTCTGTCAATATTTTTTAAAAATCATGGTATTAGTGTTTCTTTTGCTTTTATTATTGTAACATTCTCTGCATGGGTGTACAGACAGATAAAACATATATAATTGCCAAGAGACTTCTGAAATACTGATAAGCTTATTAATATTCTTTCTAAGCTGTTATGGAGCTGCAAGTTGAAGCAACAATTCAACTTTGTGACATCGTGCTTGTAAGCTTTCCTCATGCAATTTGGTTGACAGCTGAGAATAAATATTTTTTTAATCTTCACTACATGTAATTTCCATATCAAAATTGATGATTTCTACTTACGAATCACAAGAAAGCATACTCACACATATCCCAGAGAAAACTGAGCTGAAATCTATTTGTCTAAAACATTCATATGCTGCTGTCCTTTTTGTGTCAAACTCTGAGCAACTCCAACTCAAAAAATAAAACTACATCTATCTACAGTAAAAAATATTTAAACCTGAAGACCTGCCACTATAGTTCCCATCCAGCCCACAATAAACTCAAGTCACTAAAATCATCTTATCCCAGCATTTGGGGGAAAAGTCAGTTGTTGAGTGCTTTTTAGAAGATTGAAAAGAAGAGGGAGGGCTGTCAAACTTCAGGGAAAAGATTGTTCCATAGGAGAGGGGACACCATAGAAGAAGGTATGTATCCTAAGTCTCATAAGGTAGGGAGAGGAAGCTGACAGGTAAAAGGAGAGAGTGGCAGGGGAAAAAATCTTGGTAGTTGCAGGTATGGGGAGATTTGGTAGGAGGGAGAGTTTGGAGGTTGAGTCATAGCAACTGGACTTCATTTGGCTTCAGACTGACTCAACTCCAGACTATTCTACCTGGGTGTCTGAGAATCTTTATTGATTTAGGAGGGAGAGGGCAGTCTGTTCTTGGGAAAGGTGGTCTTAGTGTTTAAGTCTAATACTATGTTTTGGTCTTTGTGCTCAGTCCAAAGACCTAGTTTATGGAGCTTTGGTGATTCTGAACTCTGGTTGCTGCTGCTTAATGCCAGGTCAGAGGAAAATCTAGTTATGAGCCAAGAGGTTTCTCACAATATGTGTGATCATCAGTTTATATTCACTCTGGGCTTGTGGTGGATTGAATCATGACACCCAAGTAGCAGTGGTGGTGGAATGTTCTTTGGCTGGATGAGGGAAAGTGGAACAAATTGAAATTCTGCCTCTATTTGTAAAAGATGGAAGAGAACAGAGGTGATATAATGAATGGCTACACAAACATAATATTTTATTTCATTTTACTGTAGCAATTATATATTCTCATTGTCACCAAAACAAAATTTGGTTGGATGCTGTTGAATCCATGTGTAGTGGCAAACCCACTAGAGTTAAAAGCATTTAACTTCACAGTACTTTAAAAATTAGTGTTTGCAACTCTATGATATCATATCAAGTTCTATGAGAATAGGTCTTATGTGATCTGCAACTGGCAGAATATGTGGTTATGTATGAAGATATTCTTGAATAATTGTATTGCATAGCAGAAGATATTCTTCTGCATAATTATTATTACATTTTCTTCAATATTCTCAGAATGTCTGGGATGATCCAAAAGTTATTTCAGTCAATCATAAAAATGTAAAGAAACTAACTATTGGAAATTCTACCTGTTTACATAGACTTCAGTACCATTGCTCACAAATGCTCTATTCATCTATGAAAATGAAGAAAAAAATGGATTTGAAATTTTCTTTATATGTTTCTTTCAAAGTAGAATATTATTTTTTGAGAGAGGAGCAATGTATCTCAACTCCAGTTCTCACTGAAGAAAACTGGAAAAAATGCAATCAGATTAAGATTAAATGTTTCTCATGCTTAAAATCTCTGACAGTAGAATGGTATGGTTACCACATGTGAAGATGAGGGATGCCACCAAGGAACAACTCTTGGTCTTTATCTATACATTCCATGAAACTGAGCTGGATGGAAGGAGACAAAAATCTAGCACATAAAATGGTCCAAGAACAATGAAGGTGGAGTTTCTAAAGTTTCACCATAGAATGCTAATATACTTAATTGCAGCAGTTAAATAAAAGAGGCCAGGAATTAAGCAACTGCTGTACAGTGGAACCTCCAATTGCGAGACTGATCCGTTCCTGAAGAACGCTCTTAGTCTGAAATGCCCTTAAACTGAAATGAGGTTTCCCATAGGAAACAATGGAAAGTTGGACGATCTCTTCCATGCCTCCAAAAATATTCACAAAAAAATCATTTTCAACAGAATTTGATGTAGCAATGATCATCCCTAATATATGAAACAAGTAACAATGATTAATACACAATGTAAAGTAGAAATAGAACAAATTAACCAGCACTTCTGGATCTGCTCTGAGGCAGATTCTGGTCATCAGCTGCTGCTCGGCCAGCGCTGTCTGGGCAGCCCCTGTTGGATCAGGAGGCTCTGTTGCTGCTGCCACTTAAGGCAAAATGGCCTTTTCCCTTTTCCCTCGGCAGTACCTTCCTGAGGGTCTTTCCCGGGCGGTTTGGAAATGTTTCTCATCATAGCCTGCCTCCATGCTATGAGAGGAGAGAAGAGATGGGCAGGAGGGGGATGGGCTGGATGGTGTCAGGAGGGTGTATGTGTGTCTGTGTGTCTGTGTGAGAGAGAGAGAGAGTGAGTGAGTGACAGAGAAGATGGAGGGTCAATCTTCCGACACTTGAAGAGATGGGGAGGAGGGGGGAGGGCTGTCTGTGTGTGTGTGACAGGGAAGAGGGAGGGTTAATCTTGCCTCATTTTGAGAAGAGTCCTGGCTGGCACAAGGGAGACAAGAGGGAAGAGAGGAGGGGAAGGGGGATTGCCTGGAAGGAGAATCTGGAGTCTGAATCTTGCGAGTTCTTTCTCTTGAATGACTTTCACTTAATTTACACTTTTTACACAGTGAGAGAGAAGACATTGGGTCTGTTGTGAGATTTCCTGCATGAGCTCGTTGCACAGTGCTCATCTTGTTAGTTGCTGCTTGTTAACCGAATTAAATTTTATTAAAAAATTTTGCTCATCTTGCTGACAATTCAAAGACCCACTGTATCTTAGAAAGATGGCAATTATCTACTGTATACTGGAATAGAACTGAAGAACGTGAAATGTTATAAATAAAAACAGTGTTATATTCTAAGTTAATTATCAGCTTGTGAGATTTATTTATTTATGTAGTCAAACCAAAACTAGCTATATAAACCAAACAGAGAAACGGATAAAATTATAGCAGCAGTAGATTAGACAAACAGCTTCACTCCTGTTTTGTGAAAGTCCAATTTTTGCAAAGATCTCTCAACAAAGAACTTGATTCCCTCAACAGCCTAATAAGACTGAGCATGTTCAGGGGCATGGGATGTTGTATGTATGTTTGCAAGAGCAGGGAGGCACAAAACTAGGCTGGGTAGAATGCAATAGAAAGATTAGAAGTGGCTAGCTTGAATTTTCTGTAGAAATATTATATCTTACATCCTTTCATTGAAATTTCCAGTTGTAGAACCTATTGGATGATTCATCCCATTTAACTCAGTGGGACATTCCTTTGTGCAGAAATGCATAGGGTAGTATTGGTTATTGAGTTAAATAATAAAATAGTGTAATTATGTAATTAACTTTACATAATGTTAATAATAGTAACATTATCTCTTTCTTTGTCTTTTGTATTCTTGTTTGTTCTCCGACATATATTACTAGAAAACACTCAAAGCAATTTAAAAAAGAAAGGCAATCTTAAAACAACTTTCCCCTGTAGCATCATGGTTACAAACCATCACTGTAGCATAAAGATAAAGAGCATAAATATTTTTAAAAGATACTAGTTAATATAGTATCTGATAAATAGCAGAGCTCCCCCACCAGAATTGTTTGAATACCTCTGTAATTTAATTATACAAAGTTGATAAGAGAACAGCAGCATCACTGAAGTTTTGCACTTAAATATTCTAGGTTTTGAATCTTTTTCAAAAACTCCTTCCCTCTGCAAAGAACACAAGAAACCATGTGAGCTGCCAGAGGCTGAGACCATGAACTGCAAAGCATTTTCTAGAGAAGTGTTCTGTGGCTGCAATCTTTGATCTAACTACATATGTCCACGGTAGGATAAAATCATTTCTATCCTAAGGCAGGAGAATAATGCAGATTTAGGAATAAATGCAGGCTTTTTTTTTCTTTTACTGGGAGATAAAGTTTTCCAGGTTTCAAGATAGAAGATGATTTCCTGGGCTTATTGTGCTGCAGTAGTTATATGGGTTTACGTGGTTGTAATAAAAAGAAAATGGCAAAGATGCCTTCAAGTAGTACTTGGTTCTTTTACTGACTACTAAGATTTTCTAGTAAATCCCCAGTTTCTTGGCAACAGCATGGAATTGGTTTGCTGCTGCTGTTGATGAAGCTTCTCAGACATCCAGGCAGACTTGTCTAGAGACTGAGTCATGGCAACTGGACTTTTTTTATTTTTGGTTCACTGCCTTTTGAAGCAGCATCTTCAGTTTGCTGCTGCTGCTTCTTTCTGCCTTCCTTGAATCCTGGTAACTGTCTGGATTAGTCCCTACAATTTTCTTGACAACATTTTAGGAAACAGTCCTTGACTGTCCAAAGTCATTTAGTTGGCTTTCTACCCAAGGTGGGAGTAGAACTCCTGATTTCTAGCCTGGTGCCTTAACCACAACACCAAATCAGTTATCCTGTTTTGCTATCATCATCTTCACATAGACTTTTAGGCAAGCTTTTCCCAACATAGAGCCATCCAGGTATGTTGGACTGAGCTTTCCATCATTGTTAGTTGAAATGCCCCCTCTTTTCTAGCCTCATTATTTGAGAAAGTCACTCTTGTATAGAAATGTGCTTGAATGAAATTAATGCACTGGTTAAAAAGATGCCTGAGTACTAAGCTCCAGAATACATTGGGGAGGGCTGTAGGTGGGTTTGGAGTTGCAAATGAGTACTGTCATGTAACCAAAATATTGGATTAAATTTTGTTTGCTTCTGCAGTAAAGCTATAACTTGTGCCCTCAAGTCATTTTCTGGGCCTTGGTTCACAAATGATCACTTGTTTCTTATATGATTTGCTTTAACTCAGTTAGTTTACTTTCTGCATAAAATAAAGGTTGTAATGCTGATTTTGATTTTGGTAGCTTCAAAGGGAATAGAGAGAGAACCCATAAAATGCTAATATGGATCTTTTATTCAACTGTATTTTTTTTAAAAAAACAACAAGTTCATATTGTCATTCAGAAGCCATTCAGGCTATCTGAAGTCTAATAGTTTCAATGGTATGAGATTGAGTCATATTCAGGAAACAGTAACAGAAGTCCCATAAAATAACTCCTAGAATCATCATCATTTCAATGGCTTATTGATTTCTAGAATATTTAAAAGGGCAGTGAATATTCTCAGGCTTGAGCAACTAATCAACATAAAAGATACACAGCTTTTCAGTTATGAACCAACATTCTAGCCTAGCAAGATGACTAAACTGCAGTAAAGGGAATAAACTGAAGCTACTCTAAACATGGCCAAATGCCACTTTTATAGTGGTGATAGCATTGGTTTTTAATTATTGAGTTCATTGCCATGTAAAGTCTCCCAAGTACCACAAAGTTCATGTATTTATAACAAGTGCTGATATTTGCTTGTATGCATGATGACTGTTGGGTGACAAATGCAAAACATCTGTCTATTATGTTCTAAAATCCCAGAACCTGTTACAGGGAAAGGAAACCTGATACTTATGGACGACTCCCTTCTCACCATTTAGAAACCCTGAATTATCTTTTTTTTTAAAAAAAAAATTCTAACTCAAACAACTGTAGGGAATCAATAAGCTATTATGTAAAACTTCAGCATCTAGAAGCATTTTTATTAAGAATGCTGCTATGCCCATATATTGGATTAATATTCCACTTAAGACCATAGTAGCCTCATCCATTAGCAGTGAAAATCTATAGTACATACTCTTCGGAAGAAAAATATTCTCCTTCTCTGGGTGGTTTATTTCCAAGCTGGGAAGAAATTAAAGATACCAGATGATTGGTATCATCTGGAAAAAATACTTTATTCAATCCAAGAGCAGCAGAGAATGTTGGCAGAAGCCATGCTGAACATAGCTTGTCATATCTTTTAATAGGTTTCTATTTCAAAGCTTTTAGCCAAATTTTAATGTAGTGGACCATCCAAAAATATTCCCTTTCTGCTGTCTGTATTCTTCTCATCATGTTTATCACATGCTGTTTTCATGAGCATCAACTAGCTGGTACAGCTATCATTCTTTTGCAATACTTGGAAAATATCAGTGGCTAACCTCAGCATCTATAAAGACATCTTCTATAGCTAACCACAATAGATAAACTGAAGGCATAAGCCATTGATCTTTCCTGTATACAACTTCTTTGCTTTTGCTCACTAATTCTTTCTTTATAAAATGATGTTGCTGTTGCTTACTATAGCTTTTCTGCCAGCCTTTTATGCTGTTCTAAACATTTTTACAAGCAAATAAAGAAAATATTCCAGCAACACTGATCTCTGCAAGTGCAGTCTGGCAAAAATTGCTGATAAAGTTATTTTCTCCTGACAAAGATCATGTGGAAATTATTTTAATTTTCCATGTTGCCTTTTCAAATGAAAGCACTAGAACTCAGAAAACTATTCTTTTCTCACATAACCTCATGTGAATTTTAAGTGAGGACATGTTATAAGTGCTCCCAGATTTGGTCTATGATCACTCATTCTACAGTATACGCTCAGAGCCCTGGTCAACAGCTACACTAAGATCACTTTCAACTGAACATTAATGCACAACCAGTTCTTTGGAATTCAGGGAGACTCACTGAATTTAAAATAATAATAAAATTGCTGGTTAAAATATACAGTTGCTCTTTCTCTCACACACTCATCCACACTTATTACCGACATCCTTCTCTGATGATGTTATTAATTTGTGTCCTGCTTTTATAATTTTTTTTACAAATAACTCAAGGTGGCAAACATATTTAATACACCTTCCTTCTCCTTCTCAACTGAGCTGTCAGGCACTAGCCAGAGGGATGGAAGCTACCAAGTCTGAATCAAAAGAGGATTCAAAGAGTGGACAGGCTTCAGGACTCTTTTATCCCCCCAAATCTTTGCTCTGTTGATTCAATAGGTTGGCAGCTACTCTTACTTTGTTGATTTTCAAGTCCAGAAGTTGTTAATGAGGTTTGGGGAGGGGTTTCCCATGTACTTAGGCCCAACTTCATTTCTCTGCTTTAGGTGACATTTTTCCTTTGTTTTGTTTATGGCTTAATTCCTTTTAACTACCTCCCTAAATAATGGCAGAAAGTGAAGAGGACCTAAAGAGCCTCTTGATGAGGGTGAAAGAGGAGAGTGCAAAAGTTGGCTTGAAACTCAACATTAAAAAAAAAAAAGATTATGGCAACTTGTCCCATCACGTCCTGGCAAGTAGAAGGGGAAGAAATGGAAGCAGTGGCAGATTTCACCTTCTTGGGCTCCAAGATCACTGCAGATGG
>JANHZU010003436.1:105115-118040 GCA_032468055.1 Acrochordus granulatus
GGAGGCCTGGCGTAATGTAGTCCATGGGGTCGCAAAGAGTCGGACACGACTGCGCGACTGAACAACAACAACAACAAAAATACAAAGTAAACTCAGAGAAAGAGAAAAAATGGAAAGAAAGAATAAAAAGTGCAGGAGAAAAGGAAAGGAAATAATTGCATCACTCAACTACTGAAATTCCAGTTCCAGTTGAGGTTGTTAGCTTTTATTTCAAATTCTTAAATATAAAATGCTGAATGAAACCTGAGATTAAGACAGAGAGAGAGAGAAAAAAAAGCTCCCACCTATGTAAAATACATGCACTAACACACAAATATACAAATAATGATTGTATAGATGATCTTCTTGATACATGAGATGTTTCTTCTTACTTTGGAAAAAATTACAGCAAAAGCACTGGTTCCAACATTTTCAAAAAGTAGTTTAATAAAGGAAAACATCAAAGCAAGGCCGAAATGCAGTGTTTTAAAGCAGATAAAAAATTGTTCTATTAATGAAAAGCTGTCAAATTCAATATTTTTTACTTCAGGGACTTTCCAAAAGGGGCTACTCTAAATTTCATGAGTAGCTTTAGGCTCTTTGCCTGCTTGGTATTTACTTGCTTCTCCGTTCCCTGATATCTTTTTCCTTTTCCTGCAGCCTCTTTGCTGGTTCTTCATTTTTTGTGGGTTTTGTTTCACTATTTTCCCCTGTGAGGAAAATCCTGTGGCTTCTTCTAAACAAGGACTCTGAGATTCCTTCACAATCAACTTGTGCCATCAAGGCTGATGCTGTGATTTCAGGATTACGGTTGGCCACAGTATGGAAAGCCTAACATAGATCACTGAAAAGAGGCTTTATGGAATTTTTAAATTTCAATATATCTCAGGCAGTATTATTTATAATACTAAGGCTTCATAGCTATATTATCTTGTGGACTTCTGCCACACAGTGTCCTTCATAATGGGTTTACACATCACATGTACAACAAATGCATGTTTTGATGATATATGTATTTTCCACAGCAGCATCTTCTTATATTTTAATGTAAGGAAGGATCATTTTTTACACAATTATAAAATGTTATTTTATTATAAAAGTATTTGTTATAAAGGGATTGCAAAAGGCTTGATCAGCTTCTCTTCTTAATTTGCACTGAGAAATACTTCTAGGACTAAATTTTACTAATACAAGTTTGAGACTCAAGAGCTGCCATGTAACAGGGTGAGCTCCGATTGTCTGCTTAGCTCCTGCCAACCTAGCAATTCAAAAGCATGTAAAAATGCAAGTAGATAAAAAGGTGCCACCTTCAGTGGGAAGGTAGCAGCATTCCATGCGCCTTGGCATGTAGTCATGCCAGCCACGTGACCACAGAAGTGTCTTCGGGCAACAACGGCTCTTTGGCTATGAAACAGAAATAAGCACCACCCACTGAGTCAGACACAATTGAAAGGAGAAACCTTTATCTTATCTTTACTTTACCTATAGAAGAATTTAGCCACATTCAAAGAAACTGTATCATACTGATCTAATAGTAGTAGTTGTACATAAAATAGATCAGAATTTCTGGAATATTTTGTCAGTTAAGGGGTTATTAAATGAGTCCATGAGTTCTTATAGAGGGTGTAATATAGCAGGTCAAGAGCTGTGGTTTCAATCCATAGGGACACAATCTCCGCTCATATGGGACTTTTGTATCTTGGTTTCTTATCTGTATTTCTCTTTTGATTTGTCCTACAGTATTTTTAGTGTTATAATGTCCACATCATTTTATAAGTCCCAATAAATTAGCTGTCAATTGTGAATTTTTCTTCTTTAAAATTTTTAGCTCTTTCTAATGTCCAATTTTTAAAATTGCTTATTTTTATTGCGTCTTGCAAAAAGACCAGATACCTCTATTTCCCATGGGAAGGATTATTTTTAATTAATTCCAAAATCTTATTCCAAATTTAACCTGAGCCTTAATCCATTTAAACTTTTCTAGGCACTTAACTTTTTGCTGTTTATTTCAATTTATTTACATTCTTAAGTTCATAATTAAAATGTTATTTCATTAAAAATTGAAGGCAAACTCACTCATGTTTCTAGATTTGTCAGTCCAAAGATCTCTAATAGATTAAAAGTAGTTAACAAGCAATTTCCAAACATGATTAGAAAAGGAAGTCTGCAAACTATGTTGTTGTCCAGTCGATGAGTCGTGTCCTACTCTTTACAACCCCATGGACTATAGCATGCCAGGCCTTCTTGTCCTGCACTGTCTCCCAGATGCAGAAATCATCATGCAGAAATCCATGCCCATCGCACCTATCAAAAGGTGCCAATTGAACATATGTATGGCTTTGCCTATTGTCTCCCAATGCTCGAAATCCACTAGGAACTGCTATCCTGTGGTCTCCTCTTGAGGAGCAACTTTTGAAGTGCATGTGGGTGATCTCCTAATCGATCCTTGTGCAGAGAGGTTCTGAAAAGCTGGCTGTTTGTTCTTAGCTATGATCATTGGCTCTGTTTTTTGTGGAGCCATCTTCAGTCCACCATTTCTTTCTCTGGAAGTGTCGCCAAGTAAGTTGACAATGGAAGAATCTATCCAGATAATATTTAATCTATGGCTCCCTCAATTAAAAAATCATATGGTTACAGAAAATTATTGGCAAATAAGATATCCAAGGTATGTAAGATATACAGAACCTGAAACAATACCAAGGAATGTGCTCATCTTTTAAAAGAATGATCCTTTCATTATTATTTATTGCAAACTTTTTATACTGCTCCTCAATCACATTTTCAGGATGGGTTCTACAGAAAATACAGTGTAATTAAATTTACTATATTCTCTAACACTGTAATGGAAATATTAAGTAACTGATATTAAAATTAAGAATGCTATTATTATTATATATTCAAAAGTAATGTAAGTTATTTTTCATTATTTGATCCATAATTATTGTTATTCTCAAAAGCAGTGGAAACTGCAGAATTTGAGCTTCAAAAAAATATTCAAAAGCTAGCCAGTTAACAAATGTAATTTTTTTGTTCTCTTGTTCAATTCAGCTGTTCCATTAATCCATTTTAGACTTTCTTAGTTTCTATTCTTGGCAAACATTTTGCTTTTAATTTTTTAAAATCAATAATTTATTTAGTTTTACTTTAATCTTCTGGGTTGGAGGTACACTCACCAGGGGGTTTATGTGATTGTTGGTCTGAAGATCACTATAACTTTTATAATTTTCCCACTCTGATATGCTTTAGAAAGTGGAGTGAGCAAATTTAGTGTCCTTTAAGCAGGCCACTGTGTGAGGCTGTGACCTTGATCTTTTTCCCTCAGCCCCTGGTGCTCTACTCACAGGTCACCTGCAGAGTCCCTTTGTGGATTTACTTGCAATCTCATGGCTTTTCATTGTCAAGAAAAGCTCTGCAGGTTTGGGTTCACAACCCATCCACCATTTTTTATTCAACATTAACTACATGATGCCAAGTCATGTTAATTCCTCATTTCTGCACCTGGAAATCCCCTACTCTGGAAGTTCATGTTTGACCAAAAACTCATTCATTATAAATGTTTTCTCAGAATATGGGATAGCTTTTGTCTGCACTGTATTTTCAGACTTTTGGATAAGAAGAAGGCATGAACAGTTTAGCAGACTGTTGCAGGATATAGTCAAGGTCCTGTTTGGAAAAAAAGAATAGTTTATGAATGATGATGATACAGGCTTATTAATTTCCTACCCAATCTAAGATGATCCTGGACCTGCTCCTACAATGGAATGATACTTGCCCTAAATTTCTTAAGGTTTGTGTGAAGCAAATACCCACATTTGTTTATCTCCAGTGTCAAAACTGGCAATTCAATCGAGAATTGGCTCGACTCTTCCACTGAACACCAGGAATTTCTGATATATTGCCCAAGTAAGCCAAACAGACTTCATTCAGCCCCAGCATTCCTTTATAAGAAAGATATCTGCTTTCTCCATTTCACCAGTGAATATTGTCACAATAGGCAGTTCTGCCATTTCCATGAACAAAAATTAAAGCAATGTATTTTGAAATTTTTGAAGTTTCTTTGATTTGCTTGAACCTTTTCTACATTACATTAGAAATTCTAACCATTTCCCCTTAACCAAAAGATAGGAGCATTATCTTCCCAAGGGCTAAATCCCAATTTCTTCTAGAGTGTCTGATGGAAGTATTGGTACCCAAACCTAATATTTTTTTCCAGTGGCATAATGTGCTTCTAAAGCAAAAACTTATCTTGCTCTGCACTTTCTGCCCTCCGGAAAAGTATAGGGCAGCTGAAAAAGTAATGATTTTGCAAATATCCTCTGGGATAAAAAATGATGAATTTTTGGACTGTGTTCATAATCTAGTTTTCTGACTAGTGTGCAATTACATGCTTGGTTCCAGAAGCACTGGATCAAGATATTCAGTGACAAATGATTCAGTAAAGAGTTGCGTGAAGATACTGTCATAGGTTCATTTCAGTATTTAAAGAGAAGACAATGCAAACCTGATTGATTTCTACTTCAACTGCAGCTGAGCATCTGTTTCAAAAAATAATAAACTTGAACTGAATGTGCTGTTGGAAATGTCTCCATATGGTGAACTCACGCGGTGCAATGACATGTTTGCAGATAGCAATGCATTTGGGAGATAGTTGAACATTTTTCAATTGCATGAAAATCACTCCTGTAAAGGAGCGCTTGTAACAGGGGCAGCTGAAGATTGGTGAGGCCACCAGCTCCAAAATGTCTATCTCAAAGAAAAAAAAAATCTCAGTAGAAAGGTCCCCTTTGATGCAATATTCTCAAGCTACAATGCCCATAGTCATTAGTTTTAGATGCTCAAGTGGTTTGGAAAAGAGATCTGGAGAAAGAATTTGGGGAAGAGAATTTACATGTTTCTCAGAAAGTATTTATCACCTCCATCTCAACGTTTTATTTTAAAGAAAGATTTGTCATTGTTTCCTTGCACTGCTACCAGTCCTGCAGGTAAAACATGGCAAAACAATTAAAGATGCCTGATTTTCACCTAATATTGTATTTTAATACAGAAAAACCTATAGGACTGAAAGTGCTTTTTTTTCGTCTTTGACAGAATGAGGAAGGCTCAATCTAAATTAAAAGGTCCTACTCTGCCTTATTTATGATTTTCCTCTCTCACTGACTTATAAAAATAAAATTATAATCCAGACCATTTGCTGATGAAAAAGCAACATGGATGCCTCTTTATATGTTACCATATGTGGTCATGAGGTTTCTGCATGTATAATTCAATTCATGAAACATAATATGATGTAATGTTGGAAAAAAAAGGTGCTTTCATTCATACAGAGTAAGCTTCTATGCTACCATCACATCGCTATTATACATCATTTTCAACTGATTTTTATTCTTCTTCTGCCTCCTCCACTCCTCACAGCTACTGCCTTAGAATAAAATCTTTTGAGTATTTATATTCATTAAATAGCATTTTATTTGCAGGATCCTTATAATCCTTTCTATTAGTTTTGTAGTTTTTAATCCCTTTGAAGAAACATACATTTTTGGTGCAGTTATATGCTTTGATTTACTGCACACAATAAGGATTCCTTTCTGATGACATTTATTATAATATGATGATAGTGTTAGTCATCAAGCTCTAACTTTTATTTTTGTTCTAAATCAAATTTTATTAATATGTTCAATTAGCTTAAGTGATTACTCTGCGTCTTGCAGTGATAAAATTTTGAAATTGACCCATTGTTAGTAGCTGGTCTTTGAGAAGTTGTCAATGGGATATAGGATTTCAAGATTTCTTATATAACTGTGTGTATTAAGATTAACCTCAAATGAATCTGCTTCAAATAGCCCCCAGTCAAAATGTAAATGCAAATCTTGTTTACAGAGCAGGAGGTAAGTATCTAGAACTTATGCTTGGCTTAGTACCACCTTTAGTGTGCAGATATTTCAGTCACTTCACATATATTTTAGTTATTTAATTTGTTAAGCCCTTTCTAAAGCTGTTGATCCCATAACTGGATCACAATGTCAAACCATTAATTTCTTCTCTATGTGGTCATATAAGGTAATGCCAGTGACTAAAAGTATCCAACATTTAGCCCTGGTGCTTTGTATCACCATTCCTACTTATCTTCTTATAAGTTAAACAAAAAGAGACAGTAATCAATTAGATTAGACATTGTTTTGTAGTTTGGTTCGAGTATCAAGTCACTGACAATTGGGAAACTACATTTTCCTGGAAAAAGTAACAATGAATTCAAAGAAAATGAATTTCAAATAAAACTGACATAAATGGGTTTCAACTTTTAGAAGGCAGAAATAAGTTATAAAAATGAGTAATGAAGAACTTTTCTTTTGAAATTACATTTCTTTTGAAAATTTCCAACAACAACAAAAAATCAGATTTTTGTATTGCTAAATTTTTTTTAAAAAGGAAATAGAATCTATTTGGTAGGAGCTGTGTAATGCTTCATATTAAATTCTCAAAAGTTATTTGGGGGAGAGAGTAGGAATGGGAAAGCAGCACTTGTTAGCAACTCATTAAAGCAACCATGTCTAGGCATGCAAATGAGAATAAAAAGATGTAGTTGCTTTAATGAATCACTGATAGATGTTGCATTCATACAGGTAGTCTTCAACTTATGGCAACAATAGGGACTGCAACATTCAGAGTTAAGCATTACATAAGTAGCATCACATGACCACACTTTATTTTAAACCTTTTTACTTCAATCATTAAGTGAATAACCATAGTCACTAAGTGAGATCATATGATCTCAACTTGTGACATTCCCTGCCAGCTTCTCCATTGACTTTGCTTGTTGGAAGCAAGCTGGGAAGGTCACAAATGGTGATCATGTAACCATAGGATGCTGCAACCATTATAAATGTCCAATAGCTGTCAAATGCAAAGAAATCCTGATCATATGACTATGGGGATGCTGTGACAGTTGTAAATCTGAGAATTGGTCATAAGTCTTTTTTTTCAGTGCTATCAGAACTTTGAACTGTTGCTAGTAGAATGACTATTATTTCAGTCTCTGTAAATAAATTGAATTGCTTTGGATAAGTGATTATCAATGTAAATTATTCTATATAATGAATCATGTAGTTAAGATGATAGAACTCTTGGCAGAACAGCTATTTCCCTGGCCAGGAACTCAGAGGTGTCACCAAAAATAATCATCTAACTCAGGGGTGTCCAACCTTTTGGCTTGCCTGGGCTGTACTGAGTGAAGAGGAATAGTCTTGGGCCGCATATAAAATATATTATTGATATACTGTATATAAATAACAAACGTCCTTTATTTTTAATTTTTTTAAATATTTTCTTGTCTGGCTGAATTACTAGCTGCCCAGGGCCACATGTGGCCCATGGGCCATGTGTTGGTCATGCCTGGATCTAATTGCTGCAGAAAAATGTTCTGATAATTTATTTTTGTGCTGTATTCCTATGACGTATTTTCATCTATTTCCCAATTCATACTTAAGACAACCTCAGGCCACTCTTATCCTAACACATTGTTTTTGCTGTGGATACAGGGTGACATGCTTTCCCTACCATTCTGTTGGTGGAATGTCAGGTGACTCCAAAGAAAGGGATTGTCCCAGCTCCTTTTGCTTATTTCAAGCAAGTATAGATAACCCTCTTTCAATCTGGACAGTGGTCCCTTTTTTTCCTGAGCATTTAGCATGGAGGGTTTGTTTTTTTCAAATAAGACTCTCCTGCTCTACCTGATAAGGCTCTGAAGAAAGGCTTAAAGAGGATTAGGCTGATCAATAGTGATCAGAGAAGGGATGGTCCAACCATGCTACTCTTAAGGAAGCTTTTTTTTTAAAGCACAGGCACTTTTCTTAAATGCTACTAAGCCTTGTCTAAAAGTTGGCTGACAGATCTGTCATGGCAGGAGGTTTCTTCTTGTCACAATATGCAAATTTGACCTCATTTGTGTTGAACTGACAGGCACATTGTGTGTGTGTGTATATGCATGTGTAGAAATATTCCTGCTGCATTGCACAATTGGGATGTTTGATGATGAAAAGTGCGGTTTTTTGTCCCAAACAGACTTTGATCATACTTTTTGTTCAAGAGGATCTCTAGGTCTGTTTGAATAAGACCAGATCAGAAACTGAGAATGTCTCACTGCTGGAAAAAATACTCTGAACTGTGGTTCATGGCAGCTTCCAATAGGTAGGATCAGCCATTCTCAAAATGGAAAGTTTCTAACTCCAGCATCTGTTGAGACTAAATGCCAGCTAAATTCTTGACTGAAGCCAAATAGCTCCTTAAAGTTTGCATATTTCCACCCAGTTCTTCTAAGGCAAAGTCAGTTCTGAAAAAGGCCTTGATGCTGCTTCCACCAAGAAAAATATACATTTCGATATAGAGAGCAGAAAAAGACATTTATCAAGCTCTTGGTGGGCAGTTGGTGTTTGTCTTAGTGAGTCATGTGTTGTGCAGACCTGGTTATATAAGTCATAAACTGGAAAATATACTATTTTGTGCTGCTCTTCGTGTGCAGTGCCATATTTCATGAGGCATTCGCTATAGCAACCCTTATATTATTGGAACTTAAAAGTCAAGTTCAAAGCCAGGTTCAGCAGCACAAAAACTGAAACAGAAGATTCCACTCCATAAATTGAAATTAAAAAATCAACAGCCTGCCTTTGTCATTACAGTGACTTTTTGACATTCCTTTGATGAGCCTTTTTAAAAAGAAATGTTATTTAAGATTACGTATATATGTCACAAATAGTATGCCTATCACCAATATTAAAAAACAAAGGATGTTGGCTGGTGACTAATAAACCTCTTTTCGAAAGCATTAATAAGATACTCTTTTTTCATTGGTTTCAAGGAACCCAAGAGACTCAGTAGGATTCAACTTGGTAAACAATAGTCTTTGACAATTTAAGACTGATAAAGATGTGTCTATACAAGTCATTATTTACAATTGCCATGACATTTTTTCCAATGTAAAGATTTGAAATCTTTAGAAACAGAAAAGAATCAAATGAGCAGGTTACCTAACCTTTGCATAAGGGGACAGTTCCAGTAAGTGTTTTCTTCCCTATTAATAAGGCATTGCCTGATTCAGTGAAATAATAAAATTAAGCATGTTAGAAATCCAGTGTAAGTGATTTTGAAAGCAAATGAATTTGAACATAAAATGCTTTTCTTTTCATCCTCATGAGCACTATTTCCACGCTAGATTAAGCTGTTGTTCCTTTCTACAGTTTCATGAACGCATTTCAAACAGTGAAATTCAATCAATTCAAACACTACCCATTAGATCCCAACCATTAAAAAACAGAATCTGTAATATATAACCTTAAACAACTCCTCATGTTTCCTCATTAATCTCCAAAATAATATTTCTGGTTTATTTGTAAACCTGAAATCATACTTTGTGTTAGTTACATGTATGTTTCATGTTTTAATGCTACTTCAATTTAACAAGGCACACCTTAAAGCTTTTCATTAGGAAAATGGATGTTAGTGAAAGTAGTTAAAAGAGAGCTTAATAGAAGTTAAAGTTAAAAGGAATGAGCAGCAGGAAGAGTCACTTCAGAAATAGTTACTTACAGAGTAGCAAATGTTTTCCAAAAACAAGCAGGATTCCGTTCTTATCTTACTATTGTGATGGTTATAAAACCAGGGAAAATGCCAGCATAGTATAAATTCTAACAGGAATTTGATAAATCCCAATTTCCTTACTTTTACTCAAATGATGCTTGCTGCAAAGGAGACATATTCAGGATGAATGTACTGTATGTAGCAGTAAAAAGGTAAAGGTGACCCTGCCAGTCGTGACTGACTTTAAGGCATGGTACTCATCCCCGTTTCCAAGCCAGAGCCAGTGTTTGTCTTAGGATGCTTCCGTGGTCATGTAGCTGGCATGACTAGATGCCAAAGGCACATGGACACTGTTACCTTCCCGCTGGAAGGAGCAGTACCTATCGATCTATTCATGCTTCCACACTTTCGAACCACTAGGTGGGTGGGAGCTGAGGTGGAACAGCAGGAGCATGCCCTGGTGCGCGGCAATGGTCTTGGACTTGGGCGGCCAACTTTTGAGCCAGCAAGCTGAGCTCTTAACCACTTGCACCACCACAGTAAAGCAATATAATTTTTGTTGTAAGCTACAGTCTTAAAAGTTAATATGTATACAACTATGCATGCAAAGATTGTCCTGCTGCAGATGTACTACAAATGCCCTCAGTGCTAATTTCCCAAACATGTAGAATTACCTGGAGTGTCTTATATTGAATGTTCAATCTTTTGAACTGTTCCATCATGTTCTGGTTTCAAATGACTGTGTGTAGTTGTGATCCACTGTTTTACTTATGGTGCAAATTGTATTGGTTTCCACCCCTTACTGGGAAACAAAATTGTTTACAGGTGGGAGGGTGAATGTAGAGCTCTGAGACAGTACAATAAATTATTCTGGAGTGGAAGAAATTTTTTTAATCTCTCAGGGTGTTACATAACACAGAAAACAAATCTATTGCATTTAATTTAATTGTTAGTCATGTAGGTAACTCATAAACTTCCTGTGTCATGTTTCTCATATTTTTAAACACTTTGCAAAATTGTAAGGGTCCATCATAGATCAAGTAGATTTATATCCTTGACCAATTCTGGGTATCACACGAAATTTGGTTCCAAATGTGCAGGGTACTCCATCCATACTAATCTACAGTTGTTGGCATTAAGACTAGGCAGAGCTTCATTGCTTGCTCTTTACTCTGTAAGTAAACTCCTTCGCTGAAGGAATTACAGAAATTAAATGAATGAATTAAAGGGACTACTATAAAAGTAGGAACTCATCTATTTATATTAGCATTTCCCATTAGTACCCATTAGTACTATTGCTAATCAATCAGTGAAGATGACCAGACATGAGCTGGAGCCACTTTTACGGCCTACTTCATGGTAGTAAGGATGATGAAATCTAACTATTTCTCTCCTTTTATTGTGTCTGCCTGTAGTTGTTCAGTGGCTCTGTTTTAGGCGACTTGATTAATAATAATACTGAAGTTCACCTAAAGGGTTGCTCTGAGGAATATATTGTGCATCTGGCAGACAAAATCAATCACATTTGCTCTATGTTAGACTCTAGCTTTGTAACAGAGTCAATGGAAGTGGTGGGGGCTACATCTTGCAAGGTAATCTGGGAAGGGTTTGAGTCCATGAAACCTGAGGAAGTGGACAGGATTTTCTCAGTGCAAGTTCAGCCATTTATGTGTTAGATCCATGCCCCTCTTGGCTGATTAAGACCACATGGTTTAATGTGATTGGGTCTGGGCAGTAGTTAACTCCTCCTTGAGAGAGGGAGTAGTCATGCCAGCTTCAAAAGAGCTTGTGGTACATCCCTCCTCGAAAGGCCATCACTTGACCCAAATAGTCTGGACAGTTTTTGTCCAGTCTCCAACTTTCCTTTTTTAGGGAAAGTGGTAAAGAGAGTGGTGACGTGGCAGCTTTAGAGAACCCTGGATAAGGCAGATTATCTAGACTATTTTCAGTCAAGGTTCAGAGAGGATTTGTGACTGAGATGGTATTGATCACACTCATGGATTACCTCTGGAGGGAGCAGGATGAAGGTAGTGCATCCATCCTGGCTCTTCATGACCTCTCAGCAGAATTTGGGAATTGGGGATGGGCAGCAATGTATTGGGTCAGCTTTGAGAATTGGGGTTGGGCAGCATTGTATTATGCTAGTTTTCCTCTTTCTCTGTGGCTGGTTCTAGTCTGTGTTGATAGAGGGAGAGAGATCTAGCCTACAGCCCCTACATTGTGGGGTGCCTCAGGGATCAGTTCTCTTTCCCCTTCTATTTAACACATGAAACCATTGGGTGAGGTGATCCATTGGCATGGGATAAGATATTATCAACATGCAGATAACACCCAGTTTTATATCTGTACCCCAAGACCCTTAAGTCATGCCATGGACATCCTATTCCAGTATCTGGAGGCTGTTGGGGAATAGTTGGGGTGAAATGAGCTATGACTCAACCCTGGCAAGACAGAGTGGCTGTGGGCCCTCCAGAGACAAGGACTTTCCATATTTAGTTCTGGGTGGGGTTGCACTATCCTAGACAGACCCAGTTTGCAATCTGGGGTTCTTCCTAGACTCACAGCTCCTTTTCAAAGAGCAGTGGCAGCCATGGCTAAAAGAGTCATTTGATGGTGTACCAGTTGCACCTATTTCTGGATCAGGAGGCCCTGCTCACAGTGACTGATACCCTTGTAAACTCTCAGATGACTGCAACATGCTGTACAGGGGATTGTCCCTGAAGAGCATTTGGAAACTTCAACTAGTGCAGAACGTAACTGAATGGGTAGTAAATGGCACCAGATATGTGGCATACATAACACTACTACTATGTGAGCTACATTGGCTACTGGTATGTTTCCAGGTACAATTTGAGTTCTGGTCATTATCTTTAAAGACCTACATGATTTGGGGCCAGGTTATCTGAGGGACCACCTTTCCAAGAGTCTGTATCCATACAACATGATTTAGCAGATTGGACATGTTGCAGATCCCATCAGTCAAAGAGTATTGGCAGGCAGAGACTATAAGACAAACCTTTTCTGCAGTAGCTCCTGCTCTGTGGAATATCCTCTCCTCAGAGATTAGAACGGCCCCAACCCTGTTAATCTTTCATAAGACTCTGTTGTGTTCCTGGGCCTGAGGTGCTGAATGCATCAAGGACTCCATTTTCTGATTTTATTGTTCACTGGCAAGTATCTTGACTGCTGTATATATTTATTTTGGATTTTAATTTTAACAACACTGCATGTTGTTATTCTTTTAAAATGTTTTAATTGTTTTAATAATAGTATATTTTAACTGAAAGCTGTCCAGAGTCATTGACTGAGATGGGTGGCAATAGAAGTTGAAAAAAGAAAGGAAGAAAGAGAGGGAGGGAGGGAGGGAGGAAGGAAG
>JANHZU010003437.1:29621-40113 GCA_032468055.1 Acrochordus granulatus
ATAGACACACATACCCACATACTGTTTAAGTTATCTTAAGTGTAAAATTAAATAAACTAGCTGGTATCAGCCTCTACAAAATACAATCAGGTATACTCCAAACGAATACTTGGGCAAGCACCACTCTGCATTTGCAGTGGCCCCAAGTTGTTGTTATTTTGAGTAGCTTCCATATCTCCTTCCCCATAGAAGCTAAGGAAATGCTATCTTTTAATAGTATTTATTACTTTACATGGAAATAAAGCCTCTCCTGCTTAATCCATTGCTGCATCTTTGCTTTCTTGCCTCTTTGAGTTTATACATGATTCAAATAGCCTCTACATACAGAACAATCTTATCAGGCACATGTCAGAATGCTTAGGAACATTCCTCAGCATCAGGGCATATATGCCATAACTGTTTTCCATGGCACAACTTTAAATCTTTCTTTTAATTTTATTTCATAAAACGAGAGACAGAGAGAGAGAGAGAAATTGCACGAAAGTGTTTCAGAGTCATATTTTGAAATAAAGTATTTATGGCATTCTGCAACAACTATGAATTTCTGTTGCTTTGACAAGCACAGTGCTCCCCCTTTAAAACTCTTCTCCTGCATTGATTTTCTTTGGTGATGGAACAGAGCAGCATCAGAGGTGAACAGCACCACTTGGTGGCAAACTGACTTGGCTGGGCTGCAAAACCTAGCAGCGCATGGAGAAGGCTGGAAAGCAGGCAGGAAAACTTTTTGCATTCTTCGCTGATGTATCTCCATGATAATATTTTCTAAGCAGTTAAAGCTAAACAAAAGATTCCAGTTTTAACATTTCTTTTGGAAAGAGGTTTTTTAAATTACATTTGAGGCTGTGGTTCCCCCTCCCCCTCCCATAAATGTTCAACCTGCAGCACTTTTTGATCCGGCCATATTTCTTATGACTGCACATTCTAGCTAGAAGCCCTGAGAGTTGGGGCTCAGCTATGTCACCCAAAACAAGCAGAGCAGGTTGACTCAGCCTCCAAATAACCACTCAGTAATTTGCTCTTCTCAAATTTTCCAGGGCTCATTTTTTATGCACAGCATAATGGCAGACAACGGGAGCTCACCCCGTTATGCAGAGGCACTTGGGTCTCAAACTCAGGCTGCCAACCCTCCAGCTGACAAGTCCAACATCTCAACTGCTTGCACCACTGCGCGCCCCTACGCATAGCACAGATAACCATAATTTTAAAGTGACTTTTCAGTCACTGCGATTGCTCTTATTTCTTGTGGGCTGATGTGAACAGGAAAACACTCTTGGGCTGTTTCTTTGAATTCTGTGGGTATCTATCATGTTTTCTACTTGTATCTTATATTTTATTTTTTCAAATATCAGAAATACAAAACCAGATTACCAAATCTAAATCACACACACATACAGGCAAGATGCATAGAATAGGTTCCCATGATGCTCTGAAGTGAAAACTCACCTCCATATTTTAGGTTAGCAAGTGGTACAAATTCAGTCAGTGGGTTAATTTATATTTTGGTATGTCAGGCAAACTGAAAAAAATGGTTTATTTATCTGAATCAACTATGACTTAATTAATCATAACACACCCCTCATTTAACAGACCTTGCTTTAACGAATTTTAGTCACAACAAACAAAATCTGCTTGTCTGCAACATGCTTTTGTGCCTGCATAAAAATCCATTCCATATTTTAGTAGAAGTTCCCTCTTTCTGTTTAGTTCAGCCAATTGAAGGTTTATTGTATGTCAGAAAAACACAGACTTGCATCTGTTCCAAGAATCATACAGTTCCCAACAGGAAACACGACTGTGTCATCATTAAACAAAAAAATAAAGCACAGCAAACAAAAATAAAAATAGGACTAACCCAGTGTTTCCCGAAAGAGCCATGTTTTGCTCTGACAATTTAAACCACTGAGTGAGAGGGTGGAACATGGGAGACCTCTATGGAACATGCATGGTTGAAGCCTAACATGTAAAGTTTTGCATAGACAATGCGAAGGATAGACAATGTCCCTGTATATTCTCATTAATCCAGGTCATGACTTATCGCAAAATTGCAAAAAAAAAAATGCAAACTTTCTGAAAAAGGCAATTGGACTTTTATCATTAGATGTAACCGGAAGATGTTTCAACTCCTATCCAGAAGGTTTTCTCAATTCCATGTGAAAAAAACGGGATGGTAAGAAAATATATACGTTTCTCAAACGTAAAAAGTTTGGACAATTGCTACACAATTGATAGATGCACCATCCAACTCAGTTTAACATAACAAAGAGATGGATGGCTTTGATTTTCCGGCTTGTTCTCCGATTCCTTACTCACAGCATAGTTACAGAGAGGGTCATAAAAAGATCAGGAATACAGATGAAGAACTTTCTTTTGATGCTTTCTGCTACTTTGCGCTCTCAGTTCTCATCCCCTAAAAATCCACTTGGACAGATCATCCTCGTCTGGCTCAACAGCTTTGCCTAGCAGCGTTCTTTAACCTAAAGGACCCCAGGATATTGCCAGGCTAAGAGAACTGGTTATGAATGCTTGTGAAAAAGTAACTGAAATATGAGCCACCCTCTTTAAACATGGCATGATGAGCATGGAAAACGGTCTGTCAGAAGGCAAACTCGGTTCATCTGTTTCCTTTTTTTAAATGTAGATTTTATTGCTTTTTTAAATGACTAACTAAAACAAAAAAAGAGAAAAAAGGAACAAAGCACGAAGAAAGCAGTGATGGAGATACATAGACTGTCAAAGGGGGGGAGAGAAAATAAAAAAATCTTCTTCCTTGCTGGCAGACACCCTTTGGAGACAGTTTCAAAGATGCCAATAGAGAAAAGCCACAATCGCATGGCACGACGTTGTTCACCCCCAATAGGGATAGGGTATGATCAGAATAAAAGCTCTTGTTGTCTTGAGGTGAAGGATGAGAGTGGAGGCTGGGGAGACCCTTCAGTCCATCAATTTGCATTGACCATGAAACCTCCAGGATCAGAGGCAGTATATCTCTGAGAATCTGCTCCATCATGGGAGAGCGAGGAAGAACGCAATGCTTCTTCACATTTGTCTCTGCCCGGCTTCTGATAAAACCACTTTTCCATTTTGTTCTAAGCCAGATAGCCTCTTTCCTTCTTAAAAGAACGATACAGATTATTATTATTTTTTTAAAAAAAATAGACTTGATTATTTTTATCTTTTAGCAGTTATATTATCCCCGCTCTTTTTTATTTTTTAGTTGCACGGTGAATGGAAACAGGCTTCTCAGCGATGGTGGGGAATTAAGACACGAAGCAAAGACGCGGATGGGTCCTCATTATAAATCGGGGGGGACGACGACCCCGCTGCTACATTTCAGCCTGTGTGAACCAGAGACGCGCAACCCACTGCTCGGATTCCGAAGCCATTCCGCCGAGCCAGTTCTGCTCTTCAAGCAGTCATCTGGCATAACAATACAGATTAGAAGAATTCGTCTGCAATGCATGTGTGGGTCCCCGTGCATTAGACAATAATAACATTCTGAACAGAAATAAATGAAGCCCCTGCAGTGCTTTTCTGTCAGCTTTGGAAAGTAAATAACGTGGCTTCTGACAAGAAAGGGAAGGAGGGAGGGAGGGAGGCGGCAGCAACGGAAGGGGTTCCTTCGTTGCTCTTCTTGACACAGATCATTAGCTGAATTACAAAGTCAGGTTCATTCCAAAAAGGGGATTAGCGCATGAGAAACAGAGAAGAGAAATTCGCTGGATGACAGCCGGAGGGTCCACAGTGGACCGCCTGCCCCTGTGCCTTTGCTCTGGGCCGGAGCGAAGGTCCCCATGGGTTGACACTTAACCTTAGTCACTTGAAGAGACGTGGACTTCAACTCCCAGCATTCCCCAGCCAAAACTACAAGGCACCGGATAAAACAAACACACCAATTCTAGGATCTCCAAAGATTAACAACAACAAAAAAATAGATGATTTTGACATACGCAGCAAGGACTGCATGCAGTACCCTAACAGACCCAAGAACCGCTGCTGGAGCTGAATTGGCAGGGGGGAGAAAACTGAGATTCCATCTCAGTCTAAAACCTCAGCAGCACTGACAACAACACACAAATCATGAAGGAGAGGTGGAGCTGGAAAGGCAGATCGGTTTCCAAGGAGTCTCTCTCAATTCTGCAACGTGCATCAGCCTTTCATTAGTTTACCTTTGGACACCTGTAATTTCTCCAGTATAGTGAGAGGGAGGAGATGCCTTCACTCTCACAAAGAAGAGCAAGGCTGCAAAGTGAGGCCTCTTCCAGGGGTCTCCACAGGGCTGTGCGTATGTCAAAAAAGTCAACATGGCCTAACTCTCTTTGTATGGGTGCCATAGGTCCAATGCATGTCAAAAAATGCTCAGGGTTTTGATGGTGTAGCTGCCCTCTTTTTTTTGACCTGTTTGGCTGATGTGCCTGGCCTCCTCCAAGCTCTAACAGTGACTTTGTCCCTAGCTGCCAAATAACCTAGGTAGGGTACTCTAATGTGATACACTGGCACTAAAAAAGGATAAAATGCAACCCAGAGACTTTGCTGATAGTTCTACAGCACACACATACGCCCACACAAGATCCATCGTTGTTGTTAGCTCAAATGTATTATATCCACCAGTAATTTTCTGTTCAGCAAAATGATGGAATGGATGTTGCATTTAGTTTCTAAGAACAACATGCAGATTCTTGGAAGTGCATTTGAAGAACAGAAAACCTGGTATCATGAATGGCAACAGCACTGAAATAAATGTTTTCTTTATTTATAATCTTCATATATGGCTGTAGAAGTCATGGCTTCTCTAGAAATGTATTTATTTCATCCCATTTAGAAGTTGTCTGAGTCCAGATGTACGTGGGGGAAGGACTACATTAAAGAAGAAGAAAGAACAATAAAACCAAAACAGATTATAAGTGTCCAGAAGGCAATCTCTGAATAACAATAAAAAAAATCCTGCAGAGGCTCATCTACCACTCTCCCCCAGGGCCTGGGATATTTTCCAAGTTTAGTAACATAATTCTATACATTGTGCTTTTTCTAATTAAAAAAAAGGGATTTTGCAGTAAGTTCCATTGCGTTTAAGATTGTTCTCATTCCTTGTGCAGGCAAAATGGTTGTGTTCTGTTGAAATTTGAACCTGGAAGTTTAGAGTTCATACTCAGTGTCTTGTCTGGCACTCTGAGAATATTCTCCTAATTTTTGAAAGAATACCAATAAATCTATTAAGTCCTCTCTCAATTGATCCCGTTTTATGGACAACTCTTGTTTCTTCTAGAGTTCTAGCCAGAAGCCAAGTTGTATGGGATCCAAAAATGTACTTTTCTTCAGCTCTGCTAATGTAGCAAAGGATTCTCTAACACCCACCTCAAGCCACTGAAAATAAACACATGGCTTATAGTTGGCACATGGTTTTTTTCTTTCTCAAAATATACAGCACAAGGACAAGAAAACATGCTTATCGGTCTTAGCCTACCTTTCTTTTTTTGCATTTCAAGACAAAAGAAAGACTATCATTAACAAAAAAGGTAAACAAGTACCTTCTTTGAGATGCTTTGAAGTAGAGGAAGCACAATCAAGCCAGTAGAACGCTACTGTTCCTTGTGCATGGAATGGCAGTAGCTGCTAGAAACATTCGGTCTAAAAAGTCTTTACCTTTAGATATTACACAAGTATCAAAAAAGGCCCAAGTTGACTAACAGATTGTTTTAAAGGTGGCTAAATGGTGATTAACGTTCAGATATATTGTAAGCCGCCCAAAGTTGCTCTATAGTGAGACAGGTGGTATATATATTTAGTAAAGAAATGGAAGTACAGATGTGTGGTGGCCTACTGGTGGTATTATGTGTGTGTGTGTTTTCTCCCACTTACCCTGTCTCTTCTTAACAAAAAAAGAGGCCATGACATGTTAAATGACTTCATCACCACCAGGTATGTTCTTCTAAAGAATGCTCATGAAATGATGATAGTTTAGGATCAGCATAACCTTTATCCAAAAGCCTAAAGTACTGTCCAATTTATATATACTGGTGATAAGTAGGTAGTTTTAATCAATTATTTCTTCTTCTTCTTCTTCTTCTTCTCCTCTTTCTTTTTCTTCTCCTCCTCCTTCCTCCCCTTTTTTTCCACTTTTGCTGTTAAAAGTAAAGGGAACACTTCAGCAAAGCAATTTCTTTGTGCTATTGTCATTGAGAAGTGACCCTGCTTGACATAATGGTCCTCACAAGGACCTCCTGACCTATTATTCAGGAAAGAAACACCAAGCACTTGATCTCTTCTTTTGTTCTGTTTTGTTTAAAAAATCCTCTTGCATTAGGCTGTTCATGAGAGGATGGGGGGGCAGCAACATGAAACCATCCAAGAATATAGCAGAACAGGATGTTCAATAGATGTTAACACCCTACTCTGCTGCCAATGAAGAGCTTTCAGATGTGAACTCAGAGGTTCATTCATGAACATCAAACAACCTTCATTTTATGAAAACAAGCCATGCACCAGACACTGCTTGCTAAAATCTGTGTTAAAGATGATCTTAGCCGTTCAGTCTTTTGAGTGTGCCAGTTAGTTTATATGATTAAAGTTTTTAAGAGCTTGGCAGTGTCCCCTTAGAACAAAATGTCTTAATTCTCCCAAAACTTCAGGGTCCTGGATAGAAATTTTCCTCTTCCCCTTATAAATAGCATCCAGTGGCATAGCCCTGTGCTTTTGCCCTACAAATAATAAGGAAACAAGCATTTGGTTTTCTCTTGTGGAAGGGGGTGGGGATAAGCAGGCAGGTTAAATGAATTGGAAAACCCAGAAAATAACAGCAAGATTGTCTGCTTCCAGGCCATGAGCTAGTGGGCAATTATTTCAAGGCCAGCTGTAAGGGAATGAAGATAAATAAATAAATAAATAAAAACTCAAGCGGATGGCAAATGAGTCTTAGGCACAGAGACTCCTTCCATTCATGCACACATATGGAAGGTTTTTCGGGTGGGGGGTTGGAGGAAGGCTAATTCCTCATTACCATGAATTAGAAGCCTAAGAATGAAAGACGCAGTTGCGTTCATGGTCCATAGTAGTAGAGGCCTGACATATTTGTGAGCTAGGAAGCGGGGATTCGTTTTCTCTATTCTTTAAAAACCTCAACGTGCAGTTGATAAGTGGGAAAGAGTCAGCAGATAGATAAGCTCTGAATTGTTTCTGTGCTGAAATTAGTCTGAAGGCTGGGGATAAAATAATAAAAATAAAAAAAAATAGATCTGCTGCCAAATTTTCTCTAGTCTGAAATTCAGAGAGGAATGCAATGGAATTCCTGTTATAAAAATTATGTAGCTCTGTGATGTAGTCAAAGTCAGATAAACCGGTTCTGAGAAGGTTCTATGATTGCGTGGTTATTGTTGTGGGAAAAAATGCTTTGTATGTTACGTTTTGTCAAGTCAATGGGCCTGTCTTGGCCGAAATGATCCATCCCACTTGGCAGCTGAATCATTATGAATAGATGTAAGTACAATCAAATCAAATCAAATCAAAAAAAGCAAAACCAAAACCAATCAACTGACTGACCACCACCAACAAAAATGTTCTGTAACTTTAGGATGAAGGATAAATCTTGCTTTGAAGGTTGGAGGTGGAAAATCAAGATGAGTGTTCCTCATCACCATGATGTCAAAATGACAAAGCATGCATGGTGACATCACAATGTAAGATCTGCCGTTTTGTATTTGTGTAGCAACATTGCATGTAAGTGATGGAGTTCGTGATGTTACACTGCACATTTCATCAATCTCATCTCTTTCCCCTCCCCTGTGAACACCACACAGAGACCTCCCCCATGCTCCCAGGGGGTACCTTCAGTGGAACAAATGCAAAAAATTAAACTGTATTTTTATCTGATTACAGTTACCAAATTTTATTCAGATTATTCATTTAGACGTATGTTCTTATTTTGCTTGTATATCAGGAGAAACTGATTTCTCAGGGCAGCTCCAACTAATTTTGAGAAATCTCAGATAGTTCCAGCGTGCAAAACACATTCTGAATCTCACAAGAAGAGGGAACATGGATCTATTGTTTTAATTTTCTAAAGAAATTGGATTGTAAAGGGATCCATAGCCATAGCAAGAAGGATGTGAAGGACTGAATCTCTTGGTAATGGAGCATGTCAAACTAAAGCGATTTGTAAAGTTTTTCTTCTATGCAGACTGATGCAGGAACAGAAGGGAATGCACTTGTTTATGAGGATACGTAAAACTAGAGCAAGAAAGCACAAATTATTGTTACACCAGGAAAACATGACTTGGATCAGCCTCACAGTGGTACCAAAAGTTGAGACTTGGGACCTCATCATAGAACTTGTGACTCAACTATCACATTCAGACAATTGATGCCCAGTCTCTGTTTTCAAAATGGGATCCCAAATTCCTGCAAAAAAAAAATGGTCTATTTTCTGATATTCTTTTTTATTTTTTAATCTTGTGACAGAGTAAGTTGGAGTCCAGTTTCAGAATACTTATATTTCACGCACAAGCTGCAATTTTGATTCCTGGCGTTTTACTCAAAATGCTTGAGTAAATAGATCTGGGAATAAAATTGACCAAGAGTTTTGGAGTTATCAGAGTATTACCTTAGATTTGACAGCAATTTAGTTCAATTTTGTACATTGAAATAAAACAGTTTTTTCTCTGGTATGGACATCTAATGTCTATTCTAGGATTTCTGTTGGCTGCTGATCAGCTTCTGGGTGCAATTCAAAGTATTGATTAAAATTGTTTTAATATTTTATTAAAGTTAAATATTATTTTATTTAACTTGTTAAAGCCCTGAATGGTTTAGGACCTGGTTATCTCTGAGAATAACCAATCTGCCCATATCTTAGATGTGAAAGAGAGGTCCTGACAAGGATCCCACCTTCTCAGGAGTTGCATCTGCAGGGAGCCAGTGGTAGGGCCTTCTCCATGGTGGTATTCCTTCTGTGAAATAACTTGACCCATATCCAGTACTGGGCAAAAGTCTTAGGCCACCACCTGCTTTGTTTTAGCAAAGTTTTAATGACCATCCATCATTATTTTTTCGGTCTCTGTATTTGAACAGGAAATATGTATACAAAATTTAAACAAGCACAATTTTCATAACAAAATGGCATCTTCAGGAAAAAGTCAGTGTTAAACAGTCCATACTAAATACTTGCCATTTAGCACATGGAAGTTTTTTTTCCTGTTTTTGAATACTGCATAAAAAATTCCTGTATTTTCCGGTCATAGTCTAACAAAGAGACTGAGACAAAATTATATATGGTTGTTATACCATTGCTGAAACAACAAATCTAATGATGGCCTAAGACTTTTGCACAGTACTGTATATGGACCATCACTTTCAGAATGAGGTTCCACAGTGAGATGAGCACCTGCTGCATTTGGGTCTTATCCTGTTGGACTGCCCCATTATGGTTTACATTGTTCTTTCTTTGTTTTGTTAGTCTTAATCTCTGCCTTTGGTGTACATTGCTCAGAGCCATGTGGAATGGATTGACACAGAAATACCAGCAATAAAATAAAATATTAAAACAACTCCACTACCCTGAAAAATCTCACACATCCTTGCAAAACTATTTGGATTCTCCTCCAGGTTACCGTAGTTTAAATAACACCAACTCTTAGCCATATAAGCAAGTGGAAGATATATATTCCACACTACTAATACACTGAAGATCAAATTAATTGCAGGTTGAATACTCTTACCAACGGATATTTAAACAGATCATATGTATCAGGAGAATTAATTTTTTTCCTCCTAAAAAGGGAAAAAATCCAACTAATGTTAGATTTTTTAAAGAAAAATACCAGACATTTATATTTAGATTTACATAAACAAAAAGATTTTTAGATCACAGCAGGTGAAAAAAGCATTAGACAACTCCTACACAGCTGGGGAAGTTAGGCAGTAGTCCTGATGCCAATCTAATGCTACATGTTCATCTAATAATATGTCTTTCTGCAAAGATGGGGATGGTATAGAACAGGTTCATTTTTTTTTCACCAATCTAAAGGAACTGACAGTATTGATAGACATATTAGTAGAGTTTCCATGGGCAATTGTAGGGCTGAAGCAAGACCAGTAAGAGGATTGGTGGTGTTTCAAATACCTTGGTCTAAATTATTTATGGCTTTGAACTTGGCTGAAAATTAAATTGGCAATCAATGCAGCTGATATGGAACTAAGGTTGTATGTTCCAATTCATTCTCCCAACTGGCTTGCTACAGCAATACTTCCAAAACTCCTTTAAGGCAAGGTGACAAAAAGCATGTTATCTGATTTTTGTCCATAAATCATTGTAACTAAGTATGGGTGACTTTGAATCAACCAAAACATGACTCTCCTGGTAATCAATACCATATTTGTATCTATGGACATTACTAAATCCAGAAGAAGCCATAAGATGTCACTTCATTCTTCCTTTCCTTTCCTTTCCTTTCCTTTCCTTTCCTTTCCTTTCCTTTCCTTTCCTTTCCTTTCCTTTCCTTTC
>JANHZU010003437.1:73827-89604 GCA_032468055.1 Acrochordus granulatus
GTGTGATCAAATAAGCATTGCAATGTGGTGGAGTAACCTCTGCACTTTTGTACATATGTCATGATGATATGTGGATCTAAAGGGCAGGACTTCCATTGCAGCGTTGCAGTGGTTGTTTTATAATTCATTTGAAAGTGTCAGATTTTGCAAACACCCTTGTCTCTGGGGTTTTTTCTTTTCTTCCCTGGATGAAAACCCATTTCTTGGTTGGTACAGTTTTTAATAGTGAATATGAGGATTCATCTCTCTTCTTCCCCTATTCTAGCCATCTGAGTCCTGATTAGAAAATAAAGCTATAGTCTAGCTTTAGAAGAAAATAAAGCTAAGTCTAGCAGCCAGAATTCTAAAATTAGATATACGTAGTTTCAGGCCACTAAGAAAAATTCAGACTTGGTGTCAGTTTGTGGCCTTCATTGATTTCATCCTGCTTATGAGTTTGTGAAATATTTTGCTCTAAGTGTCTAACAGAAGCGTAATAGCTTCTATTCCAAAGGTTTCTAATCTTTGGCTCCTCCAGTTTAATTAAACCAGAAGATGGTGATTTGTTTGTTTTTAAAGGAGGTTGGAAGAAGAATGGATTATGCTTCTGATGAAATAGTTAGGGAAGCAATTAATATATTATAGCTTGTAGCCTAATTTAATATGGATTGTTTTAATAGCTGGAATTAAAAGAAGACAACAGCTTGCTGCAAACCAAATAAGGTATTATTAGTAAGTTACTAATGGATTCTAATCATTGTGTATTTTTACTCAAGAACTGCAACATTTATGTTCAAGTATTTAATGAAAACAATGGCTTAAAATATTCTTTGTATAGCTTCATTTTAAAGCTAAATAACATGTTCTACTGGATATTGGAAAATGCAAGCACTGATCAGTATTATGGCTACCATAAATGCGGTTCAAAATCTGTATAAATAGTTAGCAGCAAAGAGTTAAAGGTTTATATGTATTTCTTTGCTATTATCTCATGGTGATCTGGATTTTTACAGCACAGATATTGTAGCCGTTTCCACCTCTTGTTTGGATTACTTCAGCATGCTATATATATATGGAGCTGCCTTTGAAAACCATTAGGAAACTTCAACTGGTGCAAAATGCAGCTGTAATGCATGTAGCACATGTAGCACCATTACAGTGTGAGCTGCACTGATTGCCTGTATGGTTCAGGGTGCAATTCAAGGTGCTGGTTGTCACCTTTCAAGCTCTTCATGGCTTGGGACCCGTTACTTAAGGGACCATCTTCTCCCAGTGGTTTCTACGTATCTAATTCAGTCCAGCAGGTTGGGCGTGCAACAACAAATGATGGCACTAGGAGGCATGCCTTTTCTAATGTAGCCCCTGCCCTTTGGACCCTACCCAGGTGGCCTTACATAAGGCCTTAAAGACCTGGATTTGAATCCAGGCCTGGAGCCCCAAGAATATGAAGGGTCCTGTTTCCTGGCTATATTTATATCTATGATGACTTTTTCTCAGCTATCATATATATTTAATTTGTATTATATTGTAATTGTGTTTATGATTGTTTGCTGCTCAGAATCAATTGCTTGAGATAGGTGGCTATAGAAATTCATTAAATAAATACTTTTTTCAGCTTAAAATGGGACACAGACATACTTGTGAGAAAATATTATTTTGCTATACTCCACAATCATATATAAGATAATGAAAAAATAAACCAGCATTTTCATACTTCTTATGTCTGCAATACTCACAGAGGAGATGAGTCGATGCACTCCATGTCTCAGAGTTTTATCTGAAGGTCACTGGCAAAACACAGATAGTCCTATACAAAGATTTGGTAGTTGTTCATATTTTTGCAGCCCATCAATATTATGCCTTTTCAATATGCAGTTTATTCTACCCACTGTTCTAATCCATAGTAGAATTAAGGTAGAAGCTCTGAATAAAACCACAATCCCATATATGGTAACCACAATTTCTCTTGCTGCTACAGCCTTTTCCTATGTTATGCCCACTTTTAAGATGTTTGTTGTGCTGCTAAAATGTTTGTACTTATCAGCTCTTTTTTTTCCTGAGCTCTATTTTTCAAGTCCAACCCTACCAGACCATTGTATAAACTCAGAATATGAGCATTTGATGGGATCCCCTAATTACCTCCCAACCATTGTCCTATTAAAAATACTTCTATAAATCTGCATTCAAACTGCTTTTCATGGCAAAGCATCCTTTAGAGAATAGAAAAAAATTATTTTTTTAGTACATCTACTTGGTTTGGTCTACAATATGTTTCAGTAGCTTTCTAGTTTTCTAGGATTTATCCTGCTCTATTTGGAAATACCAGGGATGTCCTCCGTGTCAACTATATAGCTATGTGTTCCAACACTTAGAGGCACATAAGATGGGACTGAGGAGAAGGTAATCTTTGACAGATGGTGGACCCATAGGCTAACCATGCATCTTGTTTTTATTAATTAAATGGTTTTCTTATTGAACATCTGGGAAAATAATGCTGCCTTCTAGCTCCAATAGGAGGGAGGGAGGGAGAGAGGCAGAGAGGGAGGAAGTTCTATCAAATACTTCTGAAAATGGAGTTGCCTTAAGAGCCTTACAAAATCTAAAATACAATAACCACTCATAAAAACAATAACCACTCACCTCACATTTAAAGTGAGTATAAACTGACAGCAAAAAAACATGTAAGAAACTAAGACTGAATGTTGATTAGTAAAATTCAGCAGTGATAATTGTTTAAAAAGGAAATCCATAGTTACTGAGAAAGATTTTAAAAAAACAGAGAAATCTTAACCACTAAACATATGATGATCAGTATATATCTGTATGATTTTCTTGAGAGCAAGGAACTAGTTGACGCAAATGAGGAACACAGTAGCTGATCATAAAAAATGGGCATCTTAGCATAGAAGCTGAATATTCTTCAACTAAACCATTTAGTGTTTTAGAAGTAGTAATTAGCGACTTAAATTGAAGTCAGAAGTCTACTAATGTGTTCTTAGCAAGTGTTATTGTATTATATGTAATGTATATTCTGTTTAGTATAGGATGATATCTAATGTATATTCTGTTTAGTATAGGATGATATCATAGCCTGTCTTCCACTTCTATTTTAATCTTAGCTTCAAGCCAAAATGCATTATTGACCTTATGAAATATGATAAACCTTTTTTTGGCTGTTTCGCCTTCTTTAATTGAACCACAAATTCAACTTCTTGCCAAATAATAAATTTTGCCAAGATTCTTGCCAAAGTACACTTTGGCTGCGTCAATAAATATGGGTGGCTACATTATTAGTGTTACAAAACAGACAGAAAACCAAAATATGCATCTTTTTTACAAAGATTAAATTATCAGAACATCTTGGATTGTTATCTGTGTCTGTTTATGTATAAACTAAAATCTTGGTGATAACAAGATGATCCAGATCTGCTTCAAGGACAACCCTTATTAAAATGTAGAAAACTGCACAGGATTGGAATCTGGAAATGTTTTGATTCCCAACACATCTGAAGGATGGATAAGATTGGTCTAGACATTTTATTTTTTAAGAATGAGAAATGTTTTAGATAAATACATACTGAATACACATAATTTCTTTACCATTTGTTTTACTATATTCTCATATTTGTGAACTACCTCGAGTAGAGATTTGTCATCTAATCACTTAGTGTTTTGTTCTACTGTGAAAAAAATTAGGAACTAATAGAAAATTGGAGTGTATCTGGAGAGAATGTGAGATAGAATTCTGAAAAGGGAGTTCCTCAAGCGTTGGCTCCACATCCGCATGGAATTATTTCCATGAAATTATGCTTTAGGGCAGCCACCAACAATATTTAGCTTAGTCTTCCAGTTAATCCAGTTCTCTTAATGATGTGTCTGACTTCTGAAGCTGTAATTCAATCCTTTTTTAACTTAAAAAAAGCTTTATTGCTAGTTTATCTTGAATCCTTTCCATAAAATGTTCTTATTCTCCATATGACTTTTGGGTGTTAATCTAGGAAGTTGGAATATTTTTAAGCATTCTATTACACTTCAGCAGTAGAGGTAGAGGAAGTTAATTATACACTAATACTTTTTAAATTTCAAGTAGTATAATTAATTAAAATTTCTATTGACTGAAGGGTTTTTTTTGCTAAATAATCCTACACACCTGGAAGGCATCAGTTCAGAAAGACTAATTTTCTGTTATAGCTGAACTCAGCTTATGTCTTTACTCAGTGTGCCTGTTTCTGAATGTATTCTTCCTAACTCAGTGGCGGCAAACCTATGACACACATGTCAAAGATAAGATGCCATGATGTTCTGGGTGACATGCCAGCATTTATCAACACCCAACAACAACTATTCTCCTTGTCTGAGTTCCAAAAAAAAAAAGTGAATAAATACAAATATAAGAAATATCTTACTCTGTACCACCCAATGCTTCAGATAGATTCTCACCATCGTATCAGCACATGACTGTCATCTTCAGAATTGCGACTTGTGGTAATATTAAACAGAATGCAACTTGCAAAATGCAATAGGAATATGGCAGCTGCACAGTTCAGTTGTCTTCCAACAACTGCACAGGGTGGTTGTTTATGTAGCAAAGCTCATTTTTAAGGTGCAAGCACAAAGCATTTCTGTGACAGCCATCTCCAAAATGAGTGCATTATCAGCAATCATGTGAAATCAGCTTTTACATTCATGTGTACAAGAACAGTATTTAATTATACAGGAATATGTAAAAAATAAAAGGATGATATGCCAGCATAATCAAGTTAGACAGCTCAAAAGTCCCTTTGTGGATTGCTGGCTTGTTGTGATGAAGGGACTTGTGTAACTCAATGAAGCCATGAGCAATGCTGTTCAGGGCCATCCAAGACAGACAGGTTATAGTGAAGAGTTCTGACAAAACGTGACCAACTGGAAAAGGAAATGACAACCTACCCAAGTATCCTTGCCAAGAAAACCCCATGGACAGTATCACAGGTCTCAAAGATATGACACCAGAAGATGAACCCCTCAGATCAGAAGGTGTCCAATATGCTTCTGGGGAAGAGTGGAAGGCAATTACAAGTAGTTCCAGAAAGAGTGAAGCAGCTGGCCAAAACTGAAAGGACGCTCAACTGTCGGTGTGTCTGGTGGTGAAAGGAAAGTCTGATGCTGTAAAGAACATTATTGCATTGGAACCTGGAATGTAAGATCTATGAATCAAAGTAAACTGAATGTGGTCAAATATGAGATAGGAAGATTGAACACTGACATCTTGGGAATTCAGATAATTCAGATGACCACTATATCTACTACTGTGGGTAAGAATCCCAGAAAAAATGGAATAGTCCTCATAGTCAATAAAAGAGTGAGAAAAACAGTACTGGAAGAACAATCTTCAAAACTACAGAATGATCTCAGTTCGAATCCAAGGCAAACCATTCAGCATCACAGTAATCCAAGTCTGTGCCCCAACCACTGATGCCAAAGAGGCTGAAGTTGACCGGTTCTATGAAGGCTTTCAGTCTTTAAACTCTATCCCCATCTTCTACCAGTTTCCTTCCTGCTTCTAAAGTCAGGAAGAAGACCTTGCACCCTTCCTCCTCCTTTTTCTTTTCTCTGTTCCTAGGGTTCCACTCAAGGAACACAGAATATTTATTTCTTCATGTCCTTCCATGGCTGTCTATCTGGCATCTCATCCAATGGTGCACAATTACACTCTCTTCAAACATCTTTTCTTCTTCTATCCTTTTCTGGCCAAAGCTTTCAAAACCATTGTGAGTTCTGCAAGTTAAAACCAGAGCCAAACTTTATGATACAGATCATCTAACAAGCCAATCAAGGTTGGTCTCATGATAAATTGGTGTTTAAGTTCTTACTGGAAAGAATAAAAGTAATCAAGTTATGAAGAGTCACAGTACTCAAAGTTTAGTCAGAAACAGCATTTGAATGGAGCTTCTGGGACACTGGATCAAGGAGTGGATGTATCCATCTTTCTTTCATTGTGAACAAATTCTTCCTTTGGGATTAAATGAATATGTTTCTTTCTGATTTAATAGCTGCTCTGAGCTCAAAAGCTAGATAGTTTATTTATTTTCAAAAACATTTCTATTCTATAATTTCTTTCTAAAATAGAACTCTCAAAGGAGCCCCACAGTTACAATAAATTAAAACACAATACTCCAGGAGAATGATATATCTTATTAGAAGAAAATTCACTGGGTTCACAAATCACATTAAACCACTCTTTAATTATAACTTGTTGAATAAGCCACAATTGGCTAAATTCACACTTTGCATCAAGCCATTAACCAAAGGTTACAGACTATAAGGTCTGGGTACATGCACTTCCCTAGTCAAAGACAGATAAATTAGCTCATGGCTTTGGGCAATGTGGGAACTGAAATATAAAGTAGATAACTCATAGTTTAACTAGAAGTAGGCTCAACAACAACACACACACATACGCAAACACAGGCATGAAAGCAAAAAAAAAATATGGACATAACACAGATAGCATATAGTTATTTGTTCAGTATTTTGTACTTAATATAAATTAGTATAATTTTACATTCTCATAGTGTTTTATAAACCCTAGTATAACTTTCTATAATTATCAATATTTATTTATACCCCACTTTTATTTTTTATAAATAACTCGAGGTGGCAAACATACCAAATACTCCCTCCTTCTCCTATTTTTCCCATAACAACCACCCTGTGAGGTGAGTTGGACTGAGAGACAGTGACTGGCCTAAAGTCACCCAGCCAGCTTTCATGCCGAAGGCAGGATGAGAACTCACCATCTTCCACTTGCCTTAACCATGAGACCAAACTTGCTTTCTTAGTTTTTCGTTAACCTTAGTTATTTACAGATTAATTCATTGTGAAATTGATTGTGATTCTCTGTTTGTCTCAAATTTTAATTCTTTTATTTTGTAATTTTATGTTAATTTTATTTTTATCTTATTTTATTCTATCAATATGATTTTTTATTTCTATTTTAGAGTGATTGTTTTGTTATTAGTTCTGTCCTGGTCAATTAATTTTCTTTTTTGGTCTCCCTTTAAAAACTGTGCATCTCCTTCACATAACAGAATGACTATAAGGCCGGACACAAACTTTTGTGTATTGATATTCCAGAACTCATTTAAAAACTCATGCCACTTTTAAAGTGTTTAAAAAGTGTTTTTTTTTTAAAAAAAAGTGTTTAAAAACATTTTTTAAAAGTGTTTTTAAAGTATTTTAAAGGAAGGTGTGGTTCATTCTGTAGTAGCCAGAAGTATGTATCGCACTCAGCCCAATTTCAGATGAAATATTTTTGAAAGAAACGCATAATTAAAGTATGTATATAAAACCAGTTATTCTAATTTTGCGTTAATTGCATAGTTTCCAAAACTCAAAAAGCATTATCTGCACATGAAATACAGATGCTATCTTGAATTCTGCTCTTCATGACCACCACAAAAAGGTCATAAAATTGGGTCCAGTTATTGTCCACTCAGAAAGGTTCAAAATAACTGGTTTATTGCCAGAACCCCTCTTCTTAGACTAATAGTATGAACCTAGTCAATAGCATTTAAGGGGGGTTGGACTTTATCCTCTTACAGCTACGTAGGGACTCTAAGCTGTTGCCTCGTTTAACCCCTCCCACTGTCTCTGCCAGTCTTTGCCCGATAGTTACATGGTGATCTGCTTAAAACTGTCACAATTTCTGACCATAATTGCCAGGCTCAGTTACAAGGATTGCCTGTAATGATTCCTATGCACCTACTTTTTATAGATTGCCGTATTCCTGGTGGAAGCTCTCATTATTCAAGGCTAGTTGCCACTGGTAGATTGTCCTTTAATAACTTGCCTTTTCCCCTTTTGAAGCTATCTAATCTATAGTACTATAGCATATTCCGCAGGTTGATTATATATTGCCTAAAGTAATATTTCTTCCTTCATAGGACTGCAACATCCTTGCTCTGTGTTTATAATTTTCTTTCTCTGAAAATTAATTTAAGGGAACTCTTTTGTGTATTCACATGAAATCAGCTATTTTTAAGGAGATTCCTAATAGCTGACATGAGAAGATTAAGATCAACATTATACACGCATCAATATTCATCCTTTTAGTAATTAATAGTTTTCAGTTGTCAAAAGCATAGCAGCAGTGATAAAGCACTTTTTAAAACTCAGTGGAGATGCTTTATGTTTTGGAAACTGAGTTTTTTATTATGGATACTTCTTTAAAGAGAGAGAAATCATTGGCCAGGAAAAATAAAAAAGTAGAAATGTGCCTTGTCAGGATAATCATAATATTGTTCAGACTATCTTGAAATTAATCGTAGGAGTTCTTTTTCATTCCCTCTCTGAAAAAAATCCCAGTGTAGGACAAACTTCAGCAAAGTTCTCTATTTATTAATTAAAAATGTTCAGGAATTAATAAGCCAGATATAGATTTTAAAAGCAATTTTTGGATATAAATAACCAATTTTAATACAGTTCCAAGCAGTCATTCTTCCTGGCCCATATGCCTTTCCTCGTTGGGGCTAAATGGATAAACCAGGTTTATGCTTGTTGTTAAATAAAGAAAAGACATACACTGATACTTAAAAGATAATCATACACTCATTAATAGAAATAAAACCACTTAGCCTTGGGGTTTATCCATAACAGGAGTAAACAAAGTGTCCTGAGATTCTCCCCTAGCCACACTCAATAACAATTATTTCCAAGTATATACAGTATGTGTATATGTGTGTATATCCTGTATATATACCCACGTACATATATTTCTCAATCAAAATTCCAAATGTGCCCATTATCCTGCAAACTTGAAAAATATAGGGGGGGTTATGGGGAATGAATTCTAGTAGTTCAGAAACAACTGCAAGAACTATCCCTTTAAAAATAAAGATATTTGCAGAGTGATTGGGAATCAAAGTAAAACATTAACAAGACAACCTTCTTTGGGAAAGTAGACAAATTGACAAGTTTGTCAAATGCTGAATGGGAGAGGAATTTTCAATATTTTCGTTGATTTTCTCTTGCACCCTGGAAGTGCAGCATCACAGGCCAGAATTAAAAGTACATGTGGTCTTTGACTTGCAACCATTTGTTCAGTGACTGCTTAAAGTTACAACCAGACTGAAAAAAGTGACGTACTATCGGTTCTTATATTTATGACCATCACAGCAGCCCTGTGGTCATGTGATCAAAATTCAGGCACTTGACAACCAGCATGCATTTACAACTGCTGCAGCATCCCGGGGCCACGTGATCACCATTTGCGATCTTCCCAGCTGGCTTTTGACAAGCAAAGTCAACGGGAGAAGCTGAATTTGCTGAACAAGTGTGTCTTTCACGAAACAACTGCAGTGATTTGTTTAACAACGGTGGAAAAGAAAGGCTGCAAAATCAGTTGCGACTTACTTTGCTTAACAGTGGGAATTCTGGTCCGAATTGTCGATGCACGTTGAGGAATACCTGTAGCCTGCAAACAGCCCATAAAATTAATGTCAAAGATCTTCTGGAAAATAAGGAAACCTGGGAACAATATTTTGAACTGCAAGCTTTTATGTTCAGTCGGAATTATAGTGTGAGTCATAAAAAGGTAGCTTAGTTTGTATCAATAAAGATGAATTAAGGAAAGCAACCATAGTCTTACACAACCAAAACAGCTGCAAAAAGAGCCTTGCAAATTAATTAAGGCACAGTTGAAAGACTAGAGAGGCTCTCCTGCTGGCCTTTGACTGAGAAACATGCTATTGTTCTCTTCCCCCATCTTAGGAATGTTGAATATAGCCATCTGAAGCCTTCACATGAATCGCGGTTCATTTTTTATTGCTCCGATTCCCTGGATGTAAACCTATGTGGCTATTAGCCAACATTTATCTTAACAGAGACAGTAAGACAATACGCATAGATTTTTGAGTGAATTAAAATCATAAACTGATGTTAGGATTGGGGAAAAAAACACAATTAGGAATCAAGATCAACCAAATCTACTCATTTGGACCTACAGCAGATACTGTAACTGCAGTGCAATAAACCGCTATGTGCTTGCTTTTGTGGTAAGCAAACACTGATTTAGAATAGCATTAGTCAAAGTTTAATATTTCTAAATGCCTTTGAATCCATTAGGAGTTATCAATCTATCTGGCTAAACATCGCTGGGAAACAGAGAGCTGGGTCACAATCATTTGCGCTGTTTTATTTTTAGGCCAAGCAATAAAATATATTCCACAGTTTACCCGAACAACTATTATCCATAGTTTTGCAAAGAGAATGTTGTCCGGCAGAGCAGTGATGATTCTTATTTCCACAAAAAAGCAAATTCAGTTCTCTTTCCACTGATGCTACTTCTTTGCTTTAAATAATAAGAGACTAAGAGAGAAGTTAGGAAAGCAAGTGAATGCTGCAGTAGCTACTAGAGAGAACTTTCTGCAAAATGAGGGCTCAGTTGTCTTAAGACCAGTGTTTTGGTTGTCTGAAAGGTCGAATGATTTTCTGTTTTAGATGGGTTAACTGCTGAAAATTATTCTTCATTTAGTTTTTAAAGATCTAAGGAAGAAGGATAATAGGGGTATTTATTCAGGTGTTGGATTTTAGAGAATCTAAATGCAATTCTGTCCCAGTGACAAACTTAACTGGGATGTAATAGGCAGTATTTTGTCCCCAGGATACTTTGTCCATTGGGCCACATTACATATAGTCCTCATTTACTGATGGTAATTGGGACTGGGAATTCTGTCACTAAGTAGCATAGTCATAAGGCACAACTATATCACCACAGCAGTTCCAAGTGCTGTCATTAGGCAAACCCCATGTTCTCACAGCATCCTCTGGTCACATAATCACCCCTTGTGACCTCCTGCCAATTTCTCCATCAACTTTGTTTGTTGGAAGCTGGCAGTGAAGATCTCAAATGGCAAAAATGTGACCATGAGATGTTGCAATGTTGTACTACAAGCTAGTTGCTGAGCCCGATTGCATCACTTCAGGGATTCTGTGATGGCCGCAAGTATGAGGACGTATTGTAAGTACCCTTTGATCAGTGCTGTCATAACTTTGAACAGTTGCTGAACAAGTGGACATAAAATGAGGACTACCTCTACAATTAGCTGACACTGATCACAGAAGACAATGGGATTTTTGGAGACCTTTCTATAGTTTTTCCTAGTGTTGGGGACTCTTTTGGGTTTGGCATGTCAAAAATTCAGAAAATGGTTACTGTACCTTGACACACACAATACACATGGATAAAAGAGAAACAATTCATAACAAAGAATAATAAATGCAATTTTTAAAAAAGGTAAAGGTTTCTCCTATCAGTCATGGCAAACTCTAGGGAGTGGTGCTCATCGCTGTTTCATAGCCAAAGACAACCATTCATTGTCCATGGTCCTGTGGCTGGCATGCCTATGTGCTGAGATGCACAGAACGCTATCACCTTCTTGCAAATTAAGGTGGTACCTATTTCTCTGCTTGCATTTTGCATGCTTTCAAACTGCTAGGTTGGCAGGAGCTGGGACAAGTAACAGGAGCTCGCTCCATTATGTGGCAGCGTTTGGGTCTCAAACTCAGGCTGCTGACCTTCTGGCCAACAAGCCCTGCGGCTTAATTGCTAGGCCACTGCGCTCCCACAAAAAAAAATCAAATTATTCAAATGTATTAATTGATGAATAAATACTTACAAAATTGTGTTTGTTCAACTGCCTATCTGAAGTAGCTCCAGGTTGCACAAGGTCTGGAAACTTCAAAGAATGCTTTTGCTTGGCTTTGCAGCCTCTGAAAAGCGTGGGAAAACACACCTGGTTCATTTTGGAGGTTCCAGAGCTCTCATGAGAGCAGGGTTCCACAAGGCCCAGAGGCCTGGCACGTCACCAAAATTGGAATGGCGTGTCACCTGTGACACATGTGTATTCACATTAGAAGATCCTGATCATGAGCCTGAAACCCCATGGTCCTATACTAGCTATGATGGTTTTCAGACAGTGTTGCTTAAAATGTGATGTATGGTAGTTCAACCAACATATACGGAGGCTGTTAAGGTGGATGAGGACTATTGGTGGTCAGATAAGAACAACAATAACAATCCATTAAAAGATGATTTCCTTAAAAAATTGCAAATACAGCGGATAAAACCAACAACTGCTATGATTAGAAGCTTTATCATTAGAAGGGTTAATTTTTGCAGCTTGAGAACAAGTCTCTGGATTTCGGCAGCATATAAATTAAATAAATAAATAGATAGATAGATAAATAAATAAATAAATAAAAATAAATTGGAAACCAATGTGATGAATTTAAAGATCTGACATGTATCAAATAGCAGTAAATTCATCCTTTGTAAAGACAAAAGTTGAAATCGTGGATCACATAATAAGTCGACACAGCAAAATTGCTCAGACCAGCTATAAACAATGTCACAACAGAGTAGTCACTAGGAACCATTGAAATTTTCACAAAAAATAAAATTACAAGTTTTCCAAATTTAGAATGTTCATAATTTGGAAAAAAAATTATGTTGAAAATGATGATATTAATATTTTGCAAGATCCTTACAAACAAACTGATCGTGAATTTTACCAAATATACTGTACCAGTAGTGGGAAAAAAAGTATTTGAGTAGATGTGGCATTACCCAGGAATAGCAGAATCAAGGGAAAAATTGGAAAATAGCAAAACATGAAGATCTAAAATGAGTAGATAATGCAAAAGTCTATAGTTATCACACACAAAAATTGCATGATAATTGCATGACCTAGATGAGTGAGAATCTTCACAGATATTCCTATATTGGTGGATTAGGCAAAAATAACCGCCAGGTTATACGGTTCCTAAATATTAACTAAATATTTCAGCAATATACATGCTGATTAAGACTTTAATAAACATTGATTTGATTTCAGTTGTATCAACTGCAGATATGCAAACAACAAACAAAACAAGCAAAACAAAACTAGCTTACTAGACAGATATTATATCATGCAACATCATTTAGATAATTCTCAGGTTCCTGGGTAAAACATGAAATTCCAAAGGACACCAGTCAAAGATGTGATTTTTGTTTGCCTTTGTACTATCTTCTTCTTTGATGAATAAAAGTGGGTAACTTCACTTTCCCAGATCCATCGGACTCAGATTCTTCATTGTTAGTTCCTGGAATCTGATCATGGTGGAGTGTTCTGAGAATAGCTGACTGAATGTTCATGTTTAGAATCAAGAAGAGAAACAGTACATTAGGGGTATCCAAACCTGGCAACCTTAAGATTGCCAGGTTTAATAATAAGTCCATTGATGTGTGGACTTCAATTCCCAGAAGTTGAACTGGGAGTTGAAGTCTACACATCTTAAAGTTGCCAAGGTTGGAGACCCCTGCAATACCTGGTTTGCCTTTTTTGCATTTCTACTCAATCTGAACCTTCTCAGAATGTTGGGGTGCAATTCTCCATACAAAATACACATGAGATGCAAACAGGTTCACTTTGAAAAAAAATAATAAGCACAACATGGGGGGAAATAGAATCTCATCACCAGATGAAAATCCCTTTCTTGACTCAACTCCAATTCACTTCGGCTTCAACAGTTGACAGAATTGTGAGGCAATTCCCCTACTCTCACCACTGTTTTCCTTCCTTGTGTGAGATGTATTCTTCCTAATATAACTCATATAACCCACATGACTTCTTAACTTAAAAGTAATGATTTTGAGGGGAAAAAATATTTCCTGTTTCCATAATTCTTGCTCAGGCTCTTCAATGACTAACAGAGCCTTCCAGAACTATCAGTCCTTACAAGGTACACCAGAAGAGGATACAGTGTCATATAGGTCAGAGCTATTTTTACTGTAACAGCTATAAATGGGGCACGGTGGCCTAGCAGTTAGGATGCTGGGCTTGTCAGCCAGGTCAGCAGTCCAAGTTCAAGACCCAGGACTGCACCATTATTTGCCCCAGCTCCTGCCAACCTAGCAGTTCGAAAGCATTCAAAAATACAAGTAGATAAATAAGCATTGGGGGGACCGTAACAGCGTTCCATGCATCTTGACATATAGTCATGCTGGCCACATGACCACGGAAGCACCTTCGGACAATGCTGGCTCTTGGGCATGATGATGATGAGCACCAAACCCTAGAGTCAGCCATGACTGAAAGGGGAAAACTTTACCTTTTACAACAGAATTGCGCACGCCTGTGCTTTCCTCTTCCAACCCTCACTTTATCTTCAGTTAAACTAGGAAGGGGCCTCTCTGAGACATTTTCTTTAGTTAATTTCTTGGACCAGGCTCAATTATTTGGCCATTACTAGCTTACTGCCCTTCAAGCCCATTCTTTCTTCTTCCTGACCTTCAAGACATTCAAGGCCCTCTGCAAGATTAGGCACAATGCTTACCTTCTTTTACCTGGCAGGTGGACGTGTCTTTATAGCTTTGGCATAAAGTCATTTCAAAAAGATTGTTCTCTTTTAGAGCATACAGGTATGATCCCAAAATCAGACACAACAAATCTTTTGACTTTAGTATATTTCTCATAAATACCCTATTCCAGAAAGCTGTAGCATCTCACTTGGATATAGCAGTACAAAGACATCCTCACATACTGGGATACTTCTCTGAATGGCCTTCTGCCTCCAAAGGTTGCCATCACAGTGTTTTAACTTCCATTAAGTTGTCACTTTCTCAAGCTGCCACCTTTCCACGGGGAACAATTCATTGTGACAGAACTATGGGCTGTCACATATACTAACAGTTCAGTAGAAGCAAGCAGGAAAACCTTCAAAGCTGATGGATTTATTAGTGATTAGAGATGGCACCTCTACTACTTCCACACCAAAGTAGAAAGATGAACAGCTCAAGCTCATTAATTCTGTATTGACCTGAAGGTTGCAGTTCTGAAGAATGTGGAACAAGGGTGTTTTCAGACAAGTTACAAAAAGGTGAGAAAAACATGGCTATTTGTTCATATGCCATCATTGTTGTTTGCACCATATCATGACTATTTATCACATGGAGGAGTAGATTCTAACAACAAAGTTCCTGTAGGATGGGAAATCTTGCTTCAGTCTACATATGATCGAGGGAGGAAATTTTCAACTTCTTTATGCATTATCTTCAGAACATTCTTGATTTTATTCATTTAATTTTTATCTCACCTTTCTTATTGTTTATAAATAACTCAAGGCAGTGAATATGCCTATTCTCCTTTCTCCTCCTATTTTACCCACAACTACCACCTATTGGGTTGAGAGAGTGACTGGCCCAAAGTAACCCAGCTGACTTTCATGCCTAAGGTAGACCTAGAACTCACAGTTGCTGGGTTCCAAGGCCAGGACTTTAACCACTAGACCAAACTGGCTCTCTTATCCACTGAGTTCAGCAGCTGTTTTACAATAGATAGCAAAGTCTTCTGAAGCCAGTGTTTGAATTTTAGTCTGGTTCCTGGTAACAACTTGACTATTGACTCAGAAGAACTATGTCATGGAAGCACAATTATTGACCCCAATTCCCAAAACTATTCCATGAACAACAGTATTGGGATATCCAGATGAGTGGTCCTAAGAGCCAAAACTGACTCCAAAGAGACATTCACACCCATCCTAGCCCCCTTCAGAACTTTCTTGCCAATTCAAGAAACAAGCTATTGAACAAGCAATTAAAGCTCCATCAATTTAAATTGCCCAGCCTGAGATTGAGTAGCTATATTCATACAATTTGACAATCACAGCTATCAGACAGGTACACTTGTTTGATCTCCTTGTTTGTTGCAATTGCACACTTAAGTATACAGACACATCTGAAAACATCTTGCTTGAAGGGGCCCAAGTTTTTGTCCT
>JANHZU010003437.1:148976-164304 GCA_032468055.1 Acrochordus granulatus
TCCCTCTATTTACTAACATAAATTTTGACAATCCTTCCTCCCTCTCTCCCTCTATTTACTAACATAGGCATTTGTGTATTTAGATACTCCTCAACTGATGGAAAGAGACCAGAATTTCCATTGCCAAGCAAAGTGGTCATTAAGTGAGTCATGCCCAATTTTACAACCTTTTTTTTGCCACAGTTTCCAAGTGAATCACTGCAATTCTTAACTGAAACACACAATCACTGGCTTCCCCAATGCTTGTCAGAAGCTTACTTGAAGGTCTCAAATGGTGATCATATGACTCCAGGATGCCAGAAGCTTACTTGAAGGTCACAAATGGTGATCACATGACTCCAGGATGCTGCAAACATCATAGATATATGCTGGTTGTGAAGTGCTCAAATTTTGATTATGTGAACATGGGGATACATAAGTATGAAAACCAGTCATAAGTCACTTTTTTCAATGGCATTGTAACTTTGAATGGTTGCTAAATGAATGGTTGTAAATCAAAGACAACTATATATGTGTGCTTTCCCTCAATATAAATTTTATTGTATAGTGTTATAAAATTGAGACAAATGCTGTTGCCTTGTTTATCCCATCTTGTTTACCTATAACAAATTAAGAATCCAGACACCCTGCAGATGTTTTAGACATCATCAGCTCTAGTCAATGTTAGGAGCAATAGGGTTTAAATTCTAAAACATGGATGTGCAACCTTTTGGCTTGCCTGGGCTGCATTGAGTGAAGAGGAATTGTCATGGGCCACATGTAAAATATATAGTATACTTAATGTATATAAATAACAAACTTCCTTTATTTTTTAGTATTTTTATGATCTTGGTGGGTTGTATTACTAGCTGTCCAGGGCTGTTTGTAGACTGTGTTTGGACATACCTGATCTAAAATATTTGCAAGGAACCAAATTGTCTTCTTCTGAAATACAGCATTGTGAAATATGAAATGTGAATAAAATGCTCCTAATTCCCTATCAATGAGCAGCAACTATTAATATGTGGAAGCTAGCACTGAAGTCCAACTAATGAGGACTATAAGTATAGAAATAAGCTTTAGCACACTTCTTCCTGGTTGCTTCTTCAGCCATCACTTACTTCTGAAAACATCTTGCTTAATGAAGAGTTCTGCAGAAATGGAAAGCTTGTAGGTCTTTTTGGTAAGAACAAGTTCATTATTTTTGCAACATGAACTAGACCAAAATTGAATTTATTTATGCATGTATTTTCATTTAAAAAGTAGACCTTTTTGAAGTGACAAATCGTCTTCCTGAAATGGAAGGGTCTATTTTAAAGCAGAGAGAGGATTTCAAGCTTGAAATTTCATCAAGAATACTTGTTCTGCTTGCAGTCCCTCACTCAAGAGCAAAGGAACAACTATTTATAATATACAAGCAGTGCCCAAACGAAGTACATGCAGCTGGATTTTAAAAGGGAAAGGTGAAGAGTCCCCTTGAAAATTAGACTGTGTTTTCTAATCTCCCCAAAGTTGCTGCTTGGGTAATTTTCATTTTTGCAGGGAAAAATTGACAAGTGATTTCTCCTTCTTCTTATTATTTTAAGTAAAAGGTTAATGCTAAATTTCCCAACTTTTATGAATTACTCTTTTTCTGTAAAATAAATTCTTGCATGCTGGTGTGTAAGATTAGCAAAAAAATGTTCATGCTGCTGAAAATTGATGGTTTTTGCCTTTCAAGGTGACAAATACAATGTCAGGCACAATCAATCGATCACTGCATAATTATTATTGCAAATGATCCATATCCACAACTGCAAATCTTAAGGAGAATTAAATGAAGCAGTGAGAACATCAATAATAAGATCTACTTAGTCTTTGTAAAATCACAATTTTACACACACACACACACACATTTTTTGAAATGTTTAAAGACCAAAATAAATGTGGAAGATACATTTCTTTTGGGGACTTCCAGAGAAGGAACAGCAAACTAAAGATAGCTCAGCTAAAAGTGGAGCCAATGACCGAGGTGGAAAGAGAGACAAGGGGAAGCCATCTTCACTCAAAGCATGGTCATCACACTTCAAGAGGAGACTGGGTTTGGATACTTCCTTTTCTAATCACTTCTGGAATTTGTTTGTTAACTGTTTTTCAGCTGTTAGTTCAGTTTCTAAGACATTATTTGAAGGGATTACGGTTTTTAAGAGGAAAAGGAAGGAATATAAAATTGGCATATTTGATCAAGGTTTAAATATATTGTTCTGTGGCAACTCTTGATGGGCTTTTGCTGATCAGGACTGAACAATGATGAGGCTTTAAGGATTTGTTTATCGAGAAGAGATATATGGGCAGAAGGAATTGTTTTATTTTCAGCAAAGGTGATAAGTTACTAAAATTGTTTATACTTGTGATGGAGGAAGTAATTTCTTTATATATTTCTTTTCTGTTTTACTTTCTTTCTCTTTCTTTTTTGTTCTTTTTTTCTTTTCTGCACTTCCCATATTCCTTTTTAATTTGTATTGTCTATAATGTTTAATAAAACTATGACATAGAAAAAAGAAAACACATTTATTTTTATAAAGTCAAGCATAGTTAAGACAGAATATGACCAAGTACAAAGGGCTCAGAGCCAATAATTGAAAAATAAGTCCAATTGCTGTTAAGGCTCTATGTATTCATTTTTCCCCCATTTTATATTAGTGGTTTATGCTCACTCTAACATACACATTGACTATATTAAGAACCATTCAATTTCTTAAAAGCCCGAACATTTTATGGAAGCATGTTGCCATGTGGTATAGTGTGACTGCATTCTGTCATGTTGTCTCTGTACTCTGTTTCTGAAGATGTTGAAAAAATAAATGTATGTAGTGCATAACAGCATTACCCATTAACCTTTCCTTGGTAAATGTTTTTGGAAGATATTTCCAAGTTAAACATGCAGAGAGCAGGCTCAAATGCCTATTTTAGTGGTTTCCTTTTCAGCCAATGAAGGGACAGGACTGTTATCTATTCCCCTTTTCAGCAGAGATACTTTATAGAGAAATGTTTTGGTTCCTAATAAATAGTTTAAAAATTATCTTTTAGCTTAGCTGTTCTAATTCACTATGTATTTTAAGTGCCATTCTAGTTATGACTCTGGAAAAGTAGATTAAAACACAAGAGACAATACCTAGAACCTTTATCACCATTTTTAAGGGAATCCATAGCACAGGTATTTCAGAAACATTACTTGGTGGAAAGAGAAAAAAAAAAGATGTATCTGGCTCCAGAGTTTATGAAGTGCCTTGCTGTGTTTTTGTAAATTCTTAGACACTGAAATGCATGCTGAAAATATAAAAAAGCTGATTATAATGGTGGGACATATGACCAGAATTCTTGACAACCAAAGACCAAGGCGCCTCCCACAGATGCTTAGGACAAGAATTAAATTAATTTTACTAAATCATAATATGGTTGATGTTATTTCTTTTAAACAAAACTTGCTTTATAAGTAGGTGCAATTTAGAAACCCAGCCTTCATTTTTTTATTCAGCAAACCGCTTTTCAGCAAATAGGAGGTTAGTCATTTTTCATAAATGTTTGGCTTTTGGGGATTGTGGTATGAATAGGATCATTTCTTGGGATTCCCTGTGTACCAGGCAAGTCTTGCTTGGTATAGCAGCTGAAGTAAAGGTTATTATCATATTTTGAAACAAGGATAGGATCCATAGCTTCATAATAGCTTGAATAGTTTATAATCATGGACTGTATGGAACAGTTTAGAAACAATGGTTGCTTGCACAACCATCACATTAGTAAAAGCGATGGATATGAAAGCACATCTTTCATCACAGGCTCAGAGTCTATAGTCTGGTTCAGATAAAATTCAAAGTGTGATCTGGATTAGGATTACTTTTCCCATAAGAATCTATTTTTACAATGCAAAACCTAGAGGCTTAGGGCTCTTCCACCTACCCTTGGCTCCACTGGGGACTAGATGCCCGAATCTGGTTAAATATCAGGAATTCTGGAATTGTAATTTGAGTGCAGGAAATGTCTCTTCTAGTAGCTGGGAACAACTGTAGTCCATCTCCAAGCCTGGCTGCCAGAAAAGCAACTGAGTTCACAAAGTACATCAAAAGAGGCAAGATGGTAGTTGCAGTTTCTGGGTCCTAGGTCTGTTCTTTCGGTGTATGTGCCACTGCCACATCCATGTACAAAAGGACAGGGCTTTGGTTGCAATTTTCTATATGTCATTGTACTGCTGGTTTTATGTGGGTACTTGAGAATCTGTGCCCTGCTGGTTTATTGTTTCAGAAATATTTCCTTACTTAAACTGAGAAAAAGAAGAATCATGGGTGGAAAAAAAAGCACTGGGAGCAGGAGCAGCTTCCAGCCATTTTCCAATTGACTTTCCTTGTGGGAAGCTGGCAAGAAATATTGGAAATGACAACCGTGTGACTGCAGCTTGGAGGTACAATGGCATTGCAGCAATGAAACAGCCAAAAAACTTCGCCAAATTTCAATCCTATGGGAGTCATGGGTCCCAGATTTTGGACGCATACTTTAAGTTAGCTCATTTGAGACATGTTGATTAAAAAATTGTTGCCCTACGATGCACTGTTTCACCCACCTGAAGGTTATAAAAAATCAGATACAAGTATATAGATTATTTAGTAAAAGATGGATTAGTCAATTTTATTTCCACTCATTTTATAAAATGTGCAAATTGTATTGATTAACCCTACATACAGTTAATCAGAGAACAGCACCGAATTTCATTACACTCCTAATAAAATCAGACAAGAGATGTTTGCTCCTCCAACTTCAAAAATACAATTTTTTTAGATTTAACCCTTTGTTCTCAGTTGATGTATTTGACCTCAGTTTATAACCAGAAATATACGTTTTATGGGAATTATGGAATTATAGTATCAGTACTAATAAAAAGAGTGAGGCAGATACATATCTAGTTTTCCTGCAATTTCTACCCCCAAAACTGCGCAGCTGCCATTTCAACGACTTACCCTTACTAGCTGAAATCTAAATTTAATGAGACTAAAATCGAACTCTACATTGAATTCCTTCCAACTTTTCAAGGATAGATGCAGAGAAGCACTTCATTTTGAAATGGCGAGTTTCTTTAATTTATTCTTTCCTTTGTTTTTTTCCCCCTTTTGCATTTTTTTCTTGCTTATACTTCATATGAGATAATTACTGATTAGTTTCATTTCTTAAAGTGTGTTTTTACATGTTACACTGGGGGCTACCCCAAGATGATCTTGAACGACCTTCAAAATCTAGATAGGATTAATTTACGGCCTCCAGAAAATCCCATGGGTAGATTAGTATTTATTTCTTTAATGGAACTATGCTCCATCTTTATTTTGTACATTTCAATGCACCTGTCTGCTATTTTCCTGTTACGTGTGATGCTTTGGATGCCCCACCCCACAGTTGGATAATGGCATGTTCCCTTTTAAATATTCCCACTGGTAATCACTTTTGAATCTCTTTCAAGGGATAGAAAACCAGTTGTGTGCACATTTGGCAAAAATCTTGATGAGTATGTAAAGCATGCATTATTTATTCCATCTCTCTCGATACTCTGTCCGGCTCAAAGGCTCTGCATAATTCTAAGACTTGAGTGGAGGGTGATTACAAACAGGTTACAAACGCAACCCCCGCCACATACACACACACACATACACAAGCACATGTATAAACTTACAGACAATGAAAGATCATAGCTGGGACTGGAAGTCAATGGAAATTGTCACTTCATTTGATGACAGGCCATATCAAGGCAGCAACACAACAAAGCTTTCTCCCTTCATGGTGTTGCTTCACCAGGAAAACAAATAGCATCTGAGGAATGTCTGCCTGCTTTAAAAGGAGCAAACAGTCTCTCAAAGAAGCAGAAGTGCACACTAGCCTTTTCAAAGCCAACTGAAGCCTACCCATTGTCTCATGCCAGCTCAGGCTGCACCACACACAGGCCATTTTCCAAAGTTACAAAAGCAGCCCAGCGGGAAAGCTTTTGAAACCTGTGTCAGCTAATTGTGGCTTCATTTTCATTCAGTTCTTACCTTTTCAATTGGCTTTTTCAGGTTCCAGCCTAGGACTGCTCTTTTGTATTCCAACTTACTCCAAGTTACTCCATTATTCAGCTTTATTGAGTCAAAGCCCCTCGAAGAGGCTTGAAATTCATATGTGTGCTCTCTTATTAAATCATTCCAAGTTCTTCTTTCTCTCTTCTCCCCCTCCTCTGCTGTGTCAATAGCAAAAGGTACATATTTATTCAACAGCAGCGGTCACAGAGTCAGAGCCGGAGCAACAGTGCCTTGCTTGTTCACACACAGAACAAATAAATACATTGACTCATCAATCCTGGAGCCTGGAAAGAAGGTGACAATTTCTCAGGTAACAGGGTTGAGTTCTTTTAACTACTGTCCAAATTAAAATGACTGCATTATCCAAATGTATAATATCACCAACCTTGCAAAATTCAGGGGCATTCTTTATTTTTGATGTCCCATCAGATGGAACATAGGAGCTTTTTAAAGACATTGCACTGTTGATTATTTTGGCTCACATTTTCTTTCTTTCTTTCTTTCTTTCTTTCTTTCTTTCTTTCTTTCTTTCTTTCTTTCTTTCTTTCTTTCTTTCTTTCTCTGCTGGCAATCTCACAAAAGCAATTTATTTGAAAACAAAAAAGAAACTGAAGGAGTCAGTTATTAATATCTGCTTTTCATATAACAGAGGAAGTCCTCGTTTGGTTCCTGTTCAAAGTTACAATGGCATTGAAAAATGTGACTTATGATCAGTCCTCCCACTTATGACTGCTGCAGCATCTCCACAGTCATATGATCAAAATTCAGGTGCTTGACAACTGGCATCTATTTACAATGGTTGCAGTGTGCTGGGTCAAGCAATCACCATTTCCAGTCTTCCCAGATGACTTAGGACAAGCAAAGTCAATGGGAGAAGCCGGATTCATTTAATGACTGCATGATTCACTTAATGATCACAGCAAAAGAAGGTTGTAAAATCAGGCATGGTCACATGATGACTGGCTTAATGACCACATCACTAAGCAACCAACAAACAGGTCCAATTGTGATTGCAAATTGGGGACTATAAAATATATAAACATTTTAGTCAGAAGAGGGTTCTCCCTTCCCCAATGAAAGTAATAAAGGTAAGTCTGATCCTAAGGTACATTTGTCAAAGACAGATTTCATATTTTCTTCTGGAAAAAAAATCTAATCCAATCTTTGAGGTATGTTTCATAAATAAAAGTAATTGGAATTCATGCCAAACTACTTACAAATAGATCCCTGAAGGGTCTTGGCACACAATTGTCAATGCATAATTTGCATAAGGTACAGCTATAAAGAGTCTGTAGCCTATTTAACAAAAGTGGATCTGTAGTAATATTTGGGGGTAGTTTATTAGCTAACACCCCAGATAAAGTTCTCCCATAAGCTACATCTGGTGGTGGGAAGAGAAGGGAAGGGAAGGGTCTAGGCAAGCAAAAAGAACCAATGTTAAAGAGTGAATTATATCTGTATCCACAAAATACACTGACACAGAGATACAATGAAGGAATACATGACCATCATTCCAACATCTCCAGAAAAAAATCATTAAAAGAGGACTTATCTAATCTAGCACTGACAGAAGCTGGAGGAAGAAACCTGGGAAACTGTGGGCCATCTGTATTTGGGCATAGTCAAATAGTAAGGAAAACCTGGCTCCCAACTATTGGAATGGTCTTATTTATTTGCATGCGCTTCTGTGGATTGTAGAAATTGATTACAGGTTGCTTTACTGTTGGATCCCACAGATCAGTTTCGAAAGGACATTTTGCGTGCAGCATTACCAAAGTGAAGTGTCTCTTCAAAGCTCTGGATGTCTGGTTTATAACCAATTGCTTTTATTGGATTTTATTTTATGAGATTTTATTGGATTTATTGTATTCTAGAATTTTCTCTAATTGTATATTTGTCTATCTAGAAATACATTCTACTGAGTTTAATATAGTTGCCTTTCAGAGATACCTGAAATCTTAGGTATCTTAGATACAGGATCTATCTTAAAGCCTTAAATTTGTAAAATAATAAACTCCACACCTGGGAAATCCATTAGCTGATGACTAATTAGTTGATGACTAGGACATTTACATATCTCATTTCTTAATCCATATAACTTGTCTGTGTAGAAATATATGAACATTGGGGAAAATGCATGGAAATGTGCATTTATCAGAGGAAAAAAAGAGTAGGCTCTTCTTTACCCTTGTGTATAGATGTTTGAATTTCCTTTTACTTTTTTTTGTACATTGTAAAACATTTAAATACCATTTTAACTTGAAGTATTCCATGTTCCTGGAAACACTTATAAAATTCTATTTTCTGTTAAAATTAAAGATTTTTCATCTATTTTGTATGACCTGACTTTCTGCATAAGAGGGATTATATGTTTGTGAATATGTAACAGTCTTCCTCAACATAATATATTTCATAGTTTTGTTTAAGGAAGATTCTCATCCTGAATTCTAAAAAAAAGATGATGTAAGAAGAAACAGTTAAAATATTTAAATATTTTTAATTGGGTGCATAGATTAAATGTTATATAAATTTTTGGGACTTTGACATTTTTTTTCCAACATAAATACACAAATTCTGGATTACTGCATTCAGAGAGGCATAAAGTTTCGTGTACTCATAAATAAACCTAAGTGAAATATCAAGATTTACTGCCTCAAACCGCTTCTATTTCCTTCCATTTGTTTGTAAATTACATTGTCAAAACAATGCCAAAATATATCATGATATAATTCTGCATGGAACTGTATTGAAATTGTTAAATTGCAAAATATTTACTGATATAACATATGGTTTTCTTACACAATGGAAAATATAACATTTGATGGTATTTTAATATGAATATCTATTCTACTTATTTCTATAATGATTAGACTTTGATAATTGCAAAAAAAACCCTAAAGAAATAACAAGTCAGCAGTCTGACAATGATAAATTAAAAAAAAAAATTCTGAACTTTCCTCCACATTAAAAACAATCAAGGACCTGTGAAATCAGAGGATAATTCCTGCTAAAACTAAGTGATAATCCCCACTAAAAATACTGGACATGCTAGTATTGTGACTTTTCTATACCAAATGTCTATATATTTTCTCCTTAATCCAGGTCATATATTGTAGCAAAATTACAAAAAAAAACAACTGCAAACTTTCTTAAAAATATTAATTATTAGATGTAACCAGGAAATGTTTCAACTCCTATTTTCTATACCAACTTTCTTATACGTTGCCTGCAAGAAACAATTTTATAATCCAAAAAATCAGAATAAATCAGTTCATCCAACTGCTCTCTCACATTTGTTTATATTGATCACTATCTCCTTTTAAACCCTATTATTGAGAATTCAAAATGAGAAATTCCATTCTTAATTGCAAAGTGCTCTTGAAATTCAAAATACCAGTTTTCCAATCTAGCCATCAAGATGAAAATTTTGTGAACATAACAAACGTTTACTTTCGAGTAAATATTTAAGTATTGTGCTATTAAGTTTGCTGGCACTTTATTATTTTGTGTGTGTACACATATCCATGTGAGACAAAATCAGAAACTTTACTACTTGTTTTCTAGGCTTACAACAGGCATATCCTACAGTGGCAACTTTAAGATGTGTGGACTTCAACTTCAATGCTGGCTGAGGAATTCGGGGAGTCTACACATCTTAAAGGTGCCATAGTTGGACACCCCTGGCTTATGTGATAAATCCTGAATTCAAATTGGTGAAAAAATTACTGCTGGGTTCAGAAAACATATTATCCGTAAGCAAATCTTACTTCACAGCATGGTCTAGGTCACACAACTTCTCACAACGCCAATCCATCTATTATAATTAATGGCTAGATGGTCCATTCACTGAACATGCCCATCTGCATCAACATAGTGGGTGAGTGTCACCCAGTTTAGTGTCACCCAGTTTCACTAAACTCAGTTTAGCAACAAACCAAGAGGAGATATGTAGCAGCCCAAAGATTGTTTTCAGATGAACTGACTCCCTCTAGTCAACTATATGGTGAAAGTGGATTACTCAAGAGTTAAAGATCCCTTCCATTTCTCAGTTACAGGCACAATTCTAGAACTTACTTGCAAAAGTGTATAGGCATGGCCACTATAGGCATGGCCTCCTTTACTTTCCACCCTTCGTGGTGACCCAGGGTAGAAAAGTATCAGAAAGGAGTGGAGAGGTTCTTTAAATTCTACCTGCTATAGTCTGTATGATTATGCTATTGTATTTCAAAATAATAAAAAAGCAAATTTTGGTGGGCTGTGTGGGAATGAGAAATGAAAACTGCTCAACCTCTTCATTATGACTGGAGAACTTTGAAAATGATTGGGGAGTGCACCAGGAGGTATTTGGTGCTGGGGTAAATATATTGCCCAGGAAAACAGATTAGTCACTTGCATTTTCAGAATGTAGGCAATACCTACCACTAGGATTGCTCATGAAATTTATCATATGGTTTACAACTGTGGCATGCCAATTGTCATATATTACACACTAAATACAATGATCAGTCACTGAATCTTTGCCCTCTGCATTTGTCATCAGTTATTTTTCAACACTTCTCTTTAGACTTGGGTACTGATAGTTGTTTCCAGCGCATGATATACTAACACCTTAGTCGCTTGAAAACATGACATCCTAAGACCTGGCTCACTTGGCAATTCTAGGATGGCACAAAGTAGCTATGTTTATTACCCTTCTGGCTCTGTTCATATAACTTGCTAACCTGGATCAAAGAAAGCAAATTAGTTTGTCATATAAAGCTAGTATATTTGTTACTATTTATTAGTTTATCATATTATAATAGTAAGCAGTGAAGTTAGTCTGGTTCCATATTGCTCTTAGACATGCAGGCATCACTAGAGTGTTAATCTGTTCTTGGAAATATGGGGCAGTTTTATGTACACTGTTTCTCTTCCCACGGAAATTTTCTCCTCATGATCCCATGGGAGGGTGATGAAACAGAGGTAGAAGGGGGCTGAAGTTACCCCATCCCCATATATGGTGATATTCAACCTAACCAAACCACTATGGATTTGTGAGGACTAGTAGCAACAAGGATGACTTGTGAAGGCATTGCTATACAGATATTGTAATATAGATGTGCAGAATAGAAATAGGAATAGAGAAAATGTCGAAGTAGAGAAAAAAAGAATAAAAAAATGGTAAATTATCAAAAATCATGAAGCCACTTATTTCATTTAACCTCTTCACTCATAAATTATCCCCTTTTCATTCACAAATCAGTCACAATGGTCCCCTCCTATATTATTATTCCACTTAAAGAGATGAGACATCCAGCATACTCAACCATTCTTTAAAGTCATTTATTTATTAATTTTTTATGCTGTCCATCTCATTGATACATCTGGGTGGCTTTCAGATCTCATTACATCTCATTGATACATCTGGATGGCTTTCAAAATACCATTTGCCTTGTAGTAAAAGTTAAGACTTGTGGTTATTCAAAAAGATACCTGTTGATTTGTATTGGAAACAAAAGGAGATCTCAGGATCTATTTGGAAAAACAAAATAAACAAAACTTTGATTGAAATGAACAATCACTAACAGCTGGACTGAGGGGAAGGAACTGATAACAAGAAGAAGCAAAGAATCACAGATCTATCCATCTGTTCATTCTTCTATCCATCCATCCATTTTATAAAAGTTGTTTTTCCCCTGTTTCATCCAGGAAATGCAAAGATGTAAGGTTTTCATCCTAAAACATTAATATCTTGTTTGAAAAAAAGAAAGTGTACAGTATGAACCATGGATACAGTTTTTTCATTATTCTAGTTCCCATAAGCAGATTAAACCAGACTGAGATGGAATTACTGTTTTCCATTTTAAGAAAAGTTAAGTCTAGCTATCAATTTTTAATCTCAGCTTTGTTTTATTAATTAATCATTTTTTCAGCTAATTTGATATTTTGGATATCTGTGATCTACTTGTAGTTGGTTAACAAATGCAGATAATTTCATTTAGAATGTATCATATTTAGAATGTATCATATTACATGGGACCCAAGATAATAAAGTGGGATGAAATAATCATGAGAAGAATACTGTTTTTTGGTTATATTCTTTTTTTCAAAATCCAAAAACATACAAAAATGTTATCCAGTAAGATTGAGGAAGAGGAAGAAGAAGAGAAGGGAAACTGATGGGTTCAATGAAGGAAAGATTGGCATGGTCAAAATCTTTGGATCACAGTCACTTTTTTTCTTGCCTGTGTAAAGATGGGCCAATTCATCTCAATCCACTTTGATCTTGGGCCAAAATCAATGGATTAAGGTCCAGTATATTCCCACCCACCATTTAAATCATAAGGGATCCTTTTGGGCAGCTCTTCAGGCCTCTATTTTATTCTCTTACTGGGAATGTACTAGAAATGTACTGCAATATTATGCAACTTACTTAATAAATTGTGTTGCATAATGCAACACACCTAATAATCATAGTCTCTGAGAAGTTGTTCCAGATGCAGCAGCAAGTAGTTCAGTGAATGTTAATCGTAACTCTAAACCCATACAAAGCTTTAAATATAGAAGGAGAAAATACAGCATAGTTACAAAGGTTACCTGTAATAACGCAGAACCTGTTTTACTAAAGTATCTGGAAAAAAAAACAACCCTCACTTAACATTTTGCTCTTTCAGGTATTCTAAAATTGGCAGTGAATATGGGACTGTAGAATACGGATGACATTGTTTCCTCTCTATATGTTGCTATGACATCTGGAAAGACAAGCAAAGTGCTGCCTTTTTCTTCAATTGGATTATGAATCTGAGTCTCCGTCAGTGAAGGGAACCATTCTTGGCATCCTGCAATGGTTGGGTACAAGGCATATACTAAATAAGGATTTTTTTTGTTGCTATATCTTTTGTCCTCATTAAAATATTTGTGAGGCTGAGCATCAAACTTCTTAATTTGCTTCAAAGCAAAACTGATGGCAATGTGCATTGATTTTGAGCTCTATGTGTACTTGGATGTGCCTGGCCACATTTAGAGGAAAGAATTATAAGGTTGAACTGGACATTTATTTCATGCTACAGAAGGGTCTAATTCATTTTTAATGATACAAGCATGATAGTAAACTCATTTACTATCTTTGGTTCCAGAAATGAAGAAGAGTCATTAGGTTTTCTGGTTTTTGCCCTTCCACACCAGGATCTATTTACAAAGGAATAATATTTAAATTATCACAGTTAAAACTAACAGCTTTCCCCAAGTAACATATTGTGCACTTCTCAAATTAACTAAAGCAGAACTATACACATGACCTATATTCATACAATATATTTAGCCACAAACAAAATTATACATATAAAGAGGCCATTTCAATCTACTCATGTAGATACTCAAATTGCTGCTGCCAACTAGGAGAAATCACCTGTTGCATATCAAATTCTGACCTGCAGACTTTGAGAAAACTTCAGTGATTGCATGAAGTTAGCACAGTAGATGTTCATAAACTGGAGGCAACCCATAGCCCCACCCTCTCCAAGAACGATTACCTATTTGCATTGCTAAGGGAAAGGAAAAGTACATCTGAAGGAACCAACTCAATTTACCCAGGCATGAGGTTCCTCCAATAATATAAATATTGTTGACTTGCACAGACACAATCATATTAAATATTGCTGTTAGTGTCAGTGATACGTCTTTCATTTCAGTCTATTCTATGAATTCCTACATTTTACTTTCAAGGTATTGAACTCTTCGTTGAGAGAAAATTGAATGCTGAGAAAGATTCTAAACTCTACGTATCAGAGGGATATCTCCTTAAAACCACCATTATGAGAAAGTACAATTAGTTTTCAGTTGGATTTTGTGAATGTGTGGATGAGTGAAAGAAAGTGTATATACACTTTCATGTACACACCATACCTTATTGAGGTATATCTACTATACTTAGATACATATTATGTCTTGAAATTTGAGACTGAAAACAATCACTTTTTCAGCTAACGAATCCTCTAAATTCACAGTGGTTGTATTCAGAGAACACACAACTCACACTTCGTCAGTTTGTTGAATTAACACATTGTGAACTTCTCAAATGAACAAAAGCAGAACTATACAAATGGCCTATGGTCATATAATAAATTTAGCCACAAACTAAGCAAAAACTAATAAGAGTTACAACTAAGAAAAACATGTTATGCAAATATTTCAATTAGGGGTAGTTTAAGCAAACACAGCCAAAATAAGAGTTAACTCGGTTAATTTTGGGATTTTATTAAAACGATTGATTTATATATTCCTATAACCAAATGAACATTAGAAAATAGTATTTAACAGGTCATAAGAAGGAACAAATGATTTATAGAAATCCTTAGTGATGAATCCTTGTAATAAAAACCTGATCCGATATAAAACACTCGTCAAAACAAGTAAACAGAAATTCAAAACTTGGCTCTCAAAGGTCAAAGATTAATTACTAAGAAAGCACTTCAACAATGTTGAGCAATGTTCAACAAAGCCCCAAAGGGCTACCCCATAAAAGGCTGTTTATTTTCGTGAACTGCAAACTCAGGAATGACTGGGGAAAAAGAAGGAAGAAAAACCTTTATGAATAATAATAATTTCCCCTCTTCCGTATTGCAACTATTAAAAGTTGAACTGGCATCTGTAATTAACCACTTTTTAAAAACAGAATAAACAAGGTTTCATGGGGCCAGCCCTCCTTACCATATCTGTCCATATGCAAAATAAATAAAGACATAAAATCACTACTGTTTATGTTCTCATCACCATTGATCCCCTTTCATTTATCAATAAAAAAATATGACCAGAAAAAAAATCATTCTGTTGTAGTTTTCAGATGCAACATGTCATTTGTTAAAAAGAGCAAAAAAACACCGTATAGCCAGACAATGTGCAATAAATGTGACAGTGCGAAATAAATAATCACAAATTGTTTTCTGCTTCTTTTCTCTTTAAAGCAAGGTTAATCACTAAAGAAGGCACAATCCACAAGGCATCCTGGTATTGGTGGAAACAAAGTTGACTCTGCTATGAAAGGGGACAGTCTGAAATAACCAGAGATGCTGATTGGTGAAAGTCCTAAAAGCACAGCAAAGGTCAGAGGAGAGAAAGAAGTCTTGTAAAAATCGGCACATGATGCCTCTTCCCCATTTGTGACAAGTGAAGTCAATTTCTTACAGATTCAGCAGAAAGAAGTGGCAGAAAATCCAGAATGGGAATGCACAGGATATTTAACTGGTAGCTTGCAAAAAGAAGGAAGGAAGGAAGGAAGGAAGGAAGGAAGGAAG
>JANHZU010003438.1:10078-22068 GCA_032468055.1 Acrochordus granulatus
AACAAGGACCGCGCTAGATGTTATTGGGGATCCTGGACATCAAGTGGAAAATGAGCTACAGGACTCCACTGGAGAAGAAAATGGCAACCCATTCCAATATCCCTGCCAAGAAAACCCCATGGACAACAACAAAAGGCATTTGTATCCTGTGCTGGGTTTCTCAGGTCATTTTTTGATATTGTAGGAAGAAAATCCTGGACTTGATGAAATTTTTATTTATCAAGTCCAGCACCATAAAGATCTAAATACATTTTTTATTGTATAATGTTTCTGTTGTTACAAGTAGTACTAGGAGCAGTTGTTAAACATTGTGTAAAATAAGTGCAATACTAAATGAAAGCCTATTAGGCATAAATACAACCAAAATAGTTTAGGAGTTCACCTTTCAAACTGAACACAAAGGTATTATTCTTTTGTAGTTTCATCTATGATTAATAAGTTCCCTGTGTTAAATCCAACTGTTTATTTTTTTTTGAAAGCCAAATCAAGTGTTCATTGTCTGTTGTTATATAGTAAGAATCCTGGTATTCATTGATTCTAGAGTATAAGAAAATTTGTTTGGATAGAAGCAAAATAAAGAAAGTTATAGTGGAACAGTTCATAATACAGAAGGTGTATGTATAGATCATTTGGATGGTAAAAAATACACTTTTTTAGAATTATTTATCATGAAACTATGAATTCAGTTACTTGCATGCAGCAGATTTATTTTTATGTTTAGGGCTACCATTTATCTACTTACTATTTCAACTATACATTGGAGGTCAGAAATGTAAGAGAAATGGAGGATCTGAAATGAGATTTGGCAACTAATCCAACATTTTTACAGGTTCTTATGCATGGATTTTATTTATACTTCGACAAATAAATTTGAAAAGAGTAATACTACAAGATACTAAATATTTATTGAAATACCAGCTAAATATTAAAGAATCAATTTTTGCAAAGTGGGTTCATGCACTTTTAAGCAGGTTGACGGAAATAAATTTGTTGGGCTCATTTTTTACTAATAGGGTGTTTAAATAAATAATGGGTCATGGCTTTCATTATTCCTTTCTTATGAATATTTGTAACAAGTGTACTAAGTGACCCTGAATGAGCACTCTGGTCAAGCAACCATCGTGGTTGGAGGGATTGTCTTAATCTTAAGTACTATAGAAATTACAAAATGCAATTATTTAAGTACAGTATTATTTTATTTGAATGAATTTAAATTGTACTTTTAGAAATACTTGTTTGTTTGCAAGCTTTTTCTAGGATGAAGTTCAGTCATATAAGTGTATAAGGGAGCATTTTCAAGAGTCCTTGAGGAGATTATTTCTTTTTTTGATGTTATATTCTGGTAGAATAATCCTACCTTCTGTTTTGACTGTTAAATTAAATGCCAACACTTTAGTGTTGATACTGAAACAAAAATAATCATTAGAAACCTGTCCTTGGTGTTTCTTGAAATACAAATGGGAAAGCTACAAATGCCTTCAGAAGTGTTAGTCTGGGAGTTTAACCAAAAAGAAAAGAAAAGGAATCACTCTCTATTAAAATTTTTCTGGTGGACCTTACAAGGGTGGCATCTGAAACATTTCAGTTTCACATGCTATAGCCAGCAGAACCACCCAAAGGTCATATAAAAGTCATAGCTACCTGGATGATCTTGGACCAGTCACTCTCTCTCAGCGCAACTCACCTCACGTGGCTGTTATTGTGGAGAAAATAGGAGAAGGAAGCCAAATTAGATATGTTTGCACTTCTGAGGTTGTTTATAAAAATAATACAAGTGGAATATAAATAAAAAATAAGAAATGAAAAAACAATATTTAGGGAATTATCAGCATCCTAGAAGAACAATGTTTTTTAAAATCTTATACACCTTTCTATATATATGTAACTATGTATTAACAGGCAGAATCTATAGTAACAATTGATGTTCTTACGATCTTTAATATATTTAAGAGAAATCAGGTGCTTTCAAAGTGTTGTGGATGACAACTCCCTCAATTGCTTTCTTCGATTATGCAGGATGGGTATTGATGGAGTTGAAGTCCAAAATACCTGAAAGGCACCAGGATAATAATATGTTTCATCATATGCCTGGGTCTTCGTCTGAGAACAAAATTAATTTCCATCATTGAAGAAAGGGTGTTAAGATGGGAAGTACAAAAAGCAATCAAGTACAGATTAAAGACCCTTGAACAGCACAATCTTTGAAAAGTCTGACAGTGACATACTGATACATATGTTCTGTTTTAATGTGTGGTTTGGGCTTACCACTGCTATTTCTACTTCCTAAATGTTCTAGCCTTTTAGGTATTGTAGAACACTGCTTTAGTTTTATCTCATGTCATTAAGGAATGTCTTAGGCCTGGTTGTTTTCTTGTGTGCTAGAAGGAGAGAGTAAGGAAATTACTTCAGTAATTCATGAATGGGAGACTGTTTCTATAGCAGGTTACACCATCAGCAATCAAACATCGGAAGCCCTGCCCTGGAAAGCAGCAGCTGTGGCATTCAAATATTGATGATGTGACAGAATGCCATATGTTCATATTAAGATATTAAGATGTATTGCTTTTGAACACAAACACATGTTCAGTGTTTTTAAAACATAGTTGTTCTATACAAAGGTGACCATACGTAGATTATAGTCGCTGATGTATTTTTTCCAAAGTGAAATTTGTTTAGCACTTTTCCTTCCTGGAACAGATGTTGTTTGACTCAGTTAAGGATCTGCTGGGCAACAGTTGGTATTAAATGGACATGTATGAGGAGCAAGTCAAGAACTTCTTTTTCCTAACTTTAAAATGGGATTGTTTACCTATAAACAGGAAAAGTATTGTTGCCAGTAGAAGAGAATATTTGTAGCTCAGGGTTAAACTGTGGAGTCCTAGGTGCTCTCTGAGCTTGATTATTGTTATGCAGACATTTCATTACCAAACTAGGTAACATCATCAGTGCTAGAGGGGAATGAAGTTTAGTCTCTTTATATACTGGTGGTTTGCCCTGTCAGAGCTGGAAGGAGTGTTCTTGGTGGTTCCTTGATTAGGCTGTGTTTATTTTTAGCTTGTTTGTCTGAATTGCTAGGTCCTTGATTAGAGTATTGTTGACTTATTGATTGTTGGTCTGGTGTTAATCTTGGTGTCAAGCATTGCTTATCTGGATGTTGGTTGCTGGTGAGCAGGTATTTGTTCTGCTAGTTGGGTCAACTAGAAGACATGATGAAAACTCCTTACTTTCACAACATATGGACAGACTTAACCATAGTTTCAGATGGGAAATTGTGAGCATCCTAGATGAGACTAAGTCAAGAAGTTTCAGATAATTTCTGGAAGCCCGGCACTCAGACAAATCAGCCAACAACAGATAGAGATTAACAGCATCTACATACCATTAAGAGACAATCCGAAAACCAGAAAGGAAACAAGAGATTCAGACACCTCCTAAGCAATCAACATCTAGATAAGCAGTGCTTAACTCCAAGATTGCAATCCAATAATATTTCATGAAACACCACTACTTAAAAAAAATTGCATATCCCCCCCCCCTTTTTTTACGGATGTTTAAGTAGGAGGTAATGGAAAATGGAAAAATCAATGGAAAATTTAGAAGGAAGACCATGTCTGTAAAACTCCATGAATGAAGCAGACTAATTGTAATTTCCATATCTGGAAGCAGTCCAAAATAATTATTGCAATAATAATTATTCATTCATCTTTAAATTGCTGCAAGATTCTTTTCTATTTCTACTTAATTATTATTATAGTATACCATGTAATAGGATCTTACAACAAAGAATATTTTGAGGGCTATGTGTGTACATGTTTTGCATCTCCTAGGTGAGACTAAAAACATCATCAAACATTACAAAGGAGGAGGAGAAAGTACTTTTTTAAACTTGTGTTTTCTATGAAAATGTTGATAATGTTTGATTTAAAAAATGGAAGAGAAGATGTTTGGCTGTAGTATGCAAAATTGTTTGCTTGCTAATCTTTCACCTTTGGCTGGCTCCTCTTTTTCCAAACATATTGAAAGCATGTTCTGGTATGTTTCATAGGCTTGTGAGAATCAAGATGATCAAAAGCTCTTAGTTTTGCTGAAATGGTTGGCCAAAAGAGAAGGGTTTAACAACTATATAACCTCAATGATCTGTCATATATATCAATAATTTTGCAGGTCATTTGGAATGAAATTGGCGTTCTAATTTTATGGAGGAAAATTCAGGGGTTTAATTTGTGTGCATTCTAAGGGTCTTGGCCCTTCATTTTGGAATCCATATGTTTTTCATTTTCTAAACTTTCAGCATTTTGCCTGATATTTTTTTCTTCTCCAGTCAAGTAAAAAAAATAAAGCTATTTTTTTCCACATACTGTATGTGGATATAACAATTATTTCATTCAAATTCTTAATAAAAATAATGTAATTGAAAAATATGAAAAATGATGTAATAATTTAACAAAAATAACATACTGTACTAGTATTGTTGTATACAATAGATAGACATATACATATACATATACATACCTGTTTAAAGCTTTAGCTCAGTGGTTCTCAAACTTGGCAATTTTAAGCTGTGTGGACTTCAACTCTCAGAATTCCCCAGCTAGGGATTTGAAGTTCACACATCTTGATGTTCCCACATTTGAGGAACATTGCTTTAAGCAGAGAGTCCAAAAAACCCAAAGGGCTGCTTGTGGCAAAGTCTTGTTACATCTGGGCCCTTGAATTTGCTTTTTTTTTCCTTCAGCGCTCTCACCCCACAGTGAGGAACAGCCATAAGATATAGGTGAATGGGAAATGAGTTTTTACAGATTTTCCAATTGCACTCAGCTTTCCCCAAAAATGTAACAATTTTCCAAATAGAAACATGGATTTAATCATTGGTGTACCAATCTGTTTAACTCGGAGTTAAATGTTAAGAAGCTAATGGAAGCTGAACACTAAGATCCCAACTCTGAAGTTACCGAGACCATAATACATTGGTAGGTAGGGTTGGAATTGTCCAGATTTCTACCTTTTTCTGTGGTCAAAAAGTGCAGTTCATCTGGAAAAGGAAAAAAAGTCCTTTCCCCCATTTTAAATCTGCTTGCTGATGCTCCATAGAGCAAGAGAAAAGTAGATATGGGAGAAATGTGATGCTTGAGAATCATAAAGGTCTGCCTTTTATATTCCAATTTGCCTGTCTTTTTAAAGGTGGGAATCAGTTTAGAAGATTTTCTTATACTGCAGTGTCCTTAGATTGTTGGAGTCTATGGGCATGTAGGTAGCACATCATTTGTATGTTTAACTACGTAGAAAACTTAACAAATTGTGCAAGGATTTCTTAAATTTTTTACTATGAAGGCAGCAAATCTTATTTATATGTAATTAATTTCTTTATACACTCATCTCAAACAAGTGATTCTGAGTATGTATATGGTGACATATACATATACATACGTATGTATATTAGAGAGAGAGAAATGGTAGCTGAGTAAAATTGTCATCCTAGATATCAGTCTTCTAGCTCTAGATGTCAGTCTAGATGTCAAGATCTGCTCGTGCTGTTTCTGCTGATTTTCAAAATTTTCAAATTTTCAATAGCAAGCCAAAAAAGAGAGGAAATTCTGAAACTATTAGAAAAGACATAACACGGGTTGGTATCTATAACTATTTGAATCTAGACCAGCAAAATTTTTGTTCAGACAAAATCTTCTCCAAAACTAAATTATACTGCCGAAACGGTGTAAGTGCATGTGTGGGGGAAAATTCTTACATAAAATGAGTGCGTGCTCTATTCATGACTAGTGTTCAGAAATAAACTTCCAGACTTAGCAAGTGAATAAAAGCTTGGATCGAGCTATGGCTGTAGATCTATCTAAATAATCACGAATTCTTCCCCTCTTTTTGTTAGAAGCTAACCTGGGCCAAGCAGAAAAAAGCAGGTGGGCATTCTTTCTTTTTTGCCAATAAAGTAAGCATATCAGTGTTGGGGAACTATCATCATAGTGCTTCCATCACAACAATTCCCCCAGATTTTCCAGAGACACTGGAGGGACCATGGTGGTCCTTATTTCTATATGTCAGCTTGATATCTGTACCATAGAGGTGCTGCGGTCTGATTGTGCAAATCATTTGTAGGTAGCTCAGCTACTATAGAAAGTCTCTTACTTAAACTATCAAAATTTGTTTATTATTGAAATGGCTTCTTTCAAAGCTGCTGTTCTGACCCGATTAACCTGTTCTACTGGTCGTGTGAGATTTTTGAAAACTGTTCAAGAGGCTGAATTTCCCTGAGTCTCCCCAACCTTTCATGTTTTTAGGAGGGACTTATTTATATGTATTTACAAAGCAAGAGCTTTATCCAGTCCAAGTTTTTCTAAGGAATAATAAAAAACATACATATTTCAAGCAGACAAATGTTAAAAGTCTCCAAAATAAAATATTCAGGAAAATATATGAAGGAAGCTGAAGAGGAAATTCTCTTAGGCACCCCATTGGATCTTGTGACTTGTGACTTGATATTACCATGCTTCTGTACCCAAGTATTTTCTTTTATTATTGGTCTTCAATCTACAGAGATTAGCACTAGCCATGTGGAACTATTTAGGAATGCAAGCTGTGACAATAGGAAATGTTAAGCTGTAATAGAATAAGAGCAGTAAAATTACACACAGACAATGTTGGTCAATTAATTGGAACCATGTGTTTTGTTTAATAGCATTGTTCTCTGATGTACAAGAGATCGTATTTTTCCAAATGACTTTTATCATTTAGCCTTTTCCATTTGGGAACAGGGAGAGCAGGAAAAAAGCATGTGGAAAACAATATTCCCCTCTAAGAAATGTGTTGCACATTTGATAATGTTTTTGCTCAAAAGTAGATAATTCTCTGAGGTCTTTTTCTGCCCACCACCACCCAGTTTGCACAATGGGTGGTTTCAGATGGGAGGATTTTTTAGGGGTGGCCCCCTTTCTCCGGAATGACCCTGGAGAGATTTTTGAATCAGGAGAAAATCATTTTTAATATTTTGAATACTGTTTCAGTGATTTATAAAAATGCTCCACAATTTTATTCTTGGAGATGATTTTTCTTCAATTTTGTCATATGCTGCATTGTTCTGATACCCATTTTTTATTTTTTATGATTTTATTATCTTGTATTTTATCATGCACTTCTTAGAGAAATTAAGATATAGAATGGTCTAAAACTTTAATAGACATTTTTTTCCTCAGTAATATTTACAGTACTTGCTATGACTTCACATACAAAAAATTCTACAGCTGGATAAAATGTCCAAGTAAGGGAGATCAATTAAAGTGAAAGCTGTAGAAAAGCATAACTATGAGTTAATATTAATACCTGTACCTTCGATATATATTATGTATCAATCTTTAATGCAATGTACAACTATATAGTGAAAAAATACAGATAGGCAATATTTGTGCTTAAACATCTTAAGCATTAACACTGTTGGAAGGAATGTTACAAAGAACACAAATAAAGATAAGGCTGAATAGGAGCAGCTTTATGTATTACAGATATTGTGAACATTATTGCTTATACTAATGGTTCCCAGATTCAGATCCAATAGTGTTGAAACACACATAACACATTTTTACATATCCTGGATGCATCATAGGTGTTTAAAGAAATGCAGACTGGTATGGGTGCATAAAGAAATATAGACTTGTATATAGACCCAGAATGTAAAGCAATGTTTCCATAACTCCTGTTTCTGTAATGCACAAAATTGCCTCTGTTCTTCTTTGCCCTGGCTTGTGTCCTGTATTCTAACAAAGGTCAAGTTTTGTAGTGTAAAAGTGTCTCGTAAAATTAGTTCAAACTTCACAGAGGATTTTTCACACAGTAGGCAGGATGTTTGGCAGTGGATAAACCACCCTCGTTCCTTAATCATGTTGTTTCATTCAAGAGGAGCGTGAGCCCAGTTCTTTCCACAGCAATGTTTTCAATTTTAACACTCTTCAGAGCCACTGAAAAAGAACGGCCACCCAGTTGTTAGAATGAACAGCTGCAAACCTCTACAGACTTCTCAACAGTCAAAGAGCAGCAGTGCGCGTTCCTATTTTTCAGCATTAAACATGGGTGGCCATGGACCTCTCCCTTTCGGGAGGTGGCAGCTATTGTCCCTCACTCCAATTTCACTGTCTGAAATAGAAATAATTTGGCTTCCTCTGTCTGCTGAGTCAAACACATTTGGATAAGAAGAATTCAAAACAGAATACAGGACACTCCCCCCCCCAAAAAAAGGCTGTTGTGGCTTTTATTTTCCCAAGAGTTGATGAGAAAGACAGTCCTATAAATAATTGATCACTGAAGGTTTCTCTTTTGTTGTTCAACACAATATTTTTTTTCAACTATTATCCTTATTATTGTGAGATATTCTAGGTCGCCTCAGATTTAAATTTGACCCATTGCGTTTTGCTCTAATACATCTAATGTAATGCAAGCCATTGGGGCTTCCTGAAATTAGGTTATGTAGTTCCCATATCAGATTTGGCAAACCCCATTCCTCCAGAACAATTTTTTGGGGAGGTAGTATGGGAAGTTACTGATCATCTCTCCTATTGGTGAAGTGGACAGTGGGATTACTCTCTGACATCTCCAGTTTATAAAGGAAGTTGAGGTGATTTGCAGGTAACAGATGGAACCTCTGAATGTAAATAGCACAAATATATTCTACCTTGTGCATAATAATAACCAATAGCAACATATATTTCCAAATCTAGTTCTAGTGTTCAAAATGTTGATGGCTCCTCTTCCTCCTTCCCCCTCTTCTCCTCCTGTACAGAGTTTTGAGAATCGGTGTCTAACACTGAGGAATCTGAAGAACAGCTTCTGTTTTTTAAAATCACCAAATACAGAATAGAAATTGACTCAGGCCAGACTAGCTGTATAAATGAAATAGCATGTACTAATTTGGGTGAAATACATTAGCTATAAATTGGAGCTTATGTACAATGGCACTATCAGGTTTACAACTGAAAAAAAATGAAACTTTTTCCAATCTGATCGTCCCCCAAAGAATTTCCAATCAGGGATTATATTAGTCTAAGAATTTGGGAAAGAAACTTGTTATTGTCTCTTGTTATATCTGCAGCATTAGTTAATGGTGTGTTTCCTGGTATAATTTGAATTCTTGTTATTTGTTACCCACTTTAAAATAATTTGAAAAAAAAAATCATACAGAAAACTTACCTAAAAAAGGTCATGCAATAAAATATAGTTAAGACTTTTTAAATATTTTATATTTTAATTTTATAATATTGTTATAATATTTATAATATTTTTCATACTATTTGTGACTTTCCTGACTGCTGATTATAAACTGTTGTTTTAAATAATATTTATAATTTGCATGCAAATAATTGGTGTAGGCAGTTTCTGAAATGTTTTTCTCTACACCCCCCTCAGATTCATTTTTTGGCTTCTTAAGAATCATTTATAGTACTGCCTGACTGTAAAGATGCACTTTACCTTATTTAGCTAATGATCCTTCACCGTTTGGAAAAAAATATTTCTAAACAAAACAATCTTTCTGCATAGAAATCTGTTTTTTTCATGAGTGATAATTTTTAGGTTTGCCTGCCTATTTCTTCTTTCTAAATCTCTACCACCTCTTTTATCTTGAGGAAAGTGACTAATGGTCAGTGTTGCTCTGAGGACAGCACCATTTTAAAGAACCAGATTATAACAATATCAGTGTTTGTCAAACCTGGCCACTTTAAGACATGTTTTAAGGTGTCCAAGGTTGACAAACACCGATCTACATAAATAAATATCAGTTTAAAACTGCTCTTTCCTTTTTTTCCCAAACCTACTAATTGTGATGTAAGGATTTTTACAGGTATAAGTAACTAAGTATCCACAGTTAGAATACCAGTCTTCACAAGTATTTTGTTTCAGCAAAATACCAGCAGAGTTCAAAGTCCACAAAAATAGATTGGAAATATATCAATCTGTTCAACTTACTATGATTTCACCTGACTGTTCATTGTTTAATCAGTTGATAAACTACTTGAAATGGACTTTTCCTTACCTTGGTGCCCTCCAAAAGACTACAACTCTACAAATGTACAGCCAGTACGGATGGCTACAAGACATATTGACATATTTTCATTTATTGCACAATGTAATTGGAAGGCTAACTTGGTGTAATGCTTAGGCTGCTCAACTAGAAACTGGGAGGCCATGAATTCTAATCCTCTCAGAGGAATGAAAACTAGTGGGAGACCTTGAGTCAGCCTCTCTCTCCCAGTCCAACTCCTTCACAAAATTGTTGCTGTGGGAAAAATAGGAGGGAATATTAGATATGCTGCCTTGAACTGCATAAAATAAAATGGGATACAAATATAATAATATCTGCTATTAAACATCCTGTAACTGCAGTGACCCACGATGCCTATGTGCAAAATACATATCATTTTTTTAACATACGTAATATAAGCAGGGGAGAGGGAAAGAGAATCAGCATCAACCTTGATATATTTAACAACTACTGAATAATTATCAGTATGCTCATGATATCCAGTTATATTCTTTGATTCCACACTGGTCAGCTGAGGCTATCAGAGTCCTATCCCAGTCTAAAGTCTGTTTGGGTCAAGATGGAAAGGAACTGTTTCTGGCTCAGTCCTGCCAAAATTGAATGGCTGTGGGAGTTTGGGCCGCTTAGATTGGTGATATTCCATCTTGGACTTTGGATGAGACTGCATTTCCTCATTCAAGAATGGTGCACAATCACTTACAGCTCCTGCTCAATGAAAGGTCAAGAAGGCTTTTGGACAGGTTTTATATGGAGTGCCAGTGATGACCATTCCTGGATCAGGAGGCTCTTTAGACAGTCATGCATGCCCTAGTCACCTCACGGCCTGACTATATAGTAATGTGATGTCCATGAAGTTACCTTTGAAGACCACTTGTAAGTTTCAGTCATTGTAGTAGAAGGTAGCAGCCAAAAAAGTGATGGATATGGCCTATGTGACACCTCTGCTTCATGAACGTTAATGGTTATTGGTTGTGCTTCCAATGCAATTCAAGGGTCAGGTTATGACCTATAAAGGCATATTGTACAATGCAAGAACCTGATTATTTGAGGGTCTGCTTATCTTCTGTAGTATCTGCCCAAATTATTTTAAATGACAGGGTTGGCATGCTTTGGATTCCATTGACAAGAATGGTTTCCACCAGGACCCAGGAAGTGTACCTTTTTGGTTACATGCCTGCCCTTAGGAATAAGGTTCTCTGAGATTCATGTGCTCTTATCCTGTTGGCATCCCAAAGACTTGGCTGTTCCCCTTGGGTGATTGGGGCTCCCTTTGTTGGGATGTTTTGGGGTTTGCTGGGCTTGACAGTTTAGCTTTTTTCCTTTCCTTTATCTACGTCTGATTTTCTTGTTCCTTTGTCTCTGCGTATTGTTTTGGTGCATTGCCAGCTGCTCAGTCATTTGGAGTTGGGCAGCACCAAGTTGAATAAACATACTTGTTAAGGATGTCTTTCAGGAAAAATGTAGGGGTATTTTTGCCATTGTGGTTGTGCTCTGTTTTTACATTGGTCCTCTGCACTGTGGATTAAGTACAAAATGAAGGATTTATTAGCACACTGTCACTAAGTTGCAAAGAGCTGCCAAATATGGCATCTGCATGCAGTCCCCTCGAGGATTTCGGTTACCCTCCAGGATTACAGATTGGGAGTGACAGGAGTCTTATCTGATGGAATAGATAAACATCCAGCCTTACTATTGCAGTTAATATGACACATAATCTAATGCAGATGAGCTGCAATTACAAAATATTGCTTATTAACTTATCCATGGCTATCTTCAGTAGAAGATCCAAAATCGTCATCTACCCAATTTGTACGTCTCTATGCATTTTGGGAGCATATGTGGATATTTCCCCAAATCCATCTGTCTGTCTGTCCATCTGTTGTTCCTCTTATAAGATGAGATCACAAGAGATTTTAAGCATTAAATCAACTAAGAAAATTCAATGGTAGCTTCA